>JANTPZ010142333.1:11666-23669 GCA_025593235.1 Vachellia pachyceras
ACCTGGGAAAATAGAAAAATGACCAAATGAACAGTACTTTTTCACGAATTAAACTGTATCATTTGGACAAGTAAATGACTCAAGGAGTATTTTTCCCTTGTAAAGGAACTTACAAGCTTCAAATAGAAATTGGAAGCACTCAATTTCGATTTTTCTACAATTAGTTATGAATTTTCAAAGTTGGTCCTAAAACCAGTGAATAGTAACTTTCACAAACTTGAAAGTTTTCAAATTGAAACTTTTGGACCCTTTGATCATAATGAGGCTTCCTTTTAATTCTAATTCGCTAAGTAATGAAGCTAAGGGATAAGTTAAGGAGTGTCACAAAAGTTGGTGTGACTCGAGTTCTGGGTGCTGACAACTCAAGTTAAGGTATGCATCTTTCCTTCACAGGCCTGAAACTCGAGTTCTAGAGTTGAACAACTCGAGTTCTGAGGCATCTATTCATATGAAAGTCATGCAACTCGAGTCATGAGAAACCATAACTCGAGTTGTTGACTATTAGTTGTCTTTTTGCCTCTTGAAACTCGAGTTCTGAGAACCACAACTCGAGTTACATAACTGAGAAATTAATTCTTTCTCCACGAAACTCGAGTTATGGAACCCACAACTCGAGTTCCATTACTCAGAAACTATAATTTCCCTCTTCTGTCGTAACTCGAACCCTAACCTCTGTTTTCCTAACTCGAGTTCTCTCCAATTTAATTTTCAACTGTTACGACTGCTGGAAACCATCACAATCTCTCAGGTACCTCTAAATCGTCAAAACCTGTCAGCTTTCTCTCATTATTATCTCCATTTCATTGCTTAATCTCTCCTTCAAGCGTCTCGCGTCGCTATCCCCCTCTCGGGCAAAAATTCTCTCTTTGTGCTCTATGATTCAATTTTTCAATGGCACGTACCAAAGTTACAGCCGGGAAGTCTTCCAAATCCTCTTCTAAAGCCCCCAATCAAGGTCTCAAACTCCATCCAAGTGAGTACGTATTGCTGAACCTTCTGAAGAGGAAACAGAGATTCCTTTGGTCAGGAGATTGAGAACAGGGCATCCAAAGTCCATTCTGGGCAAGAAAGACAAGGGCAAGGTACCCATAGTGGACACTTCATCTCATCCAGAGCCCACTCCTACTGCCCATCATTCTGATTCCGAGATCGAAAGTGCAACCCCCACTCACGTGGCTTCTCATCTCAGAAGAAAGGGTCCAAGAAGGGAAAGAAACTCCACCAAAAATTCTAAAGGCACCTGAGGGCTACAATGTCAGTACGGTAATGATTAATTCACCTATCAAGTTTAAGGATATAGACTTGTGCCATGCTGTTTATGTAGATCATATAAATGGATTGCTGTGCCAGGATGTAAAGGAATATCTAGAATACTATAACAATCTGATCTCTTTGCAAACTCCTTTCAATCCTGACATGGTTAGAGTATTCTATAATAACATGGTTGAAAAGAATGTTATTGGAAATAGGAAGAAAGTTATAGAATATGGGCTGCAAACAATTATTCGGGGTAGTCGGATTAATATTTCTGTTGAGTTGTTGAATGTTTATCTGGGCAGGGAGGTTATGATAAGTCACTAAAAGATCTTGGAAATGTGGAGATATTTGAGGTATTAAGGCTAGGTGAAGAATTTCAGGAGGGTCATAGCTTACGTTTTGAGCCCTCTGCAATTCCGCCATTGCAGAGAACCATTCACTATGTCTATTCTCACTGCATGGTCAACAAGGGCAGGAATTATACTCATCTTTCTCTAATGGACTATCAGATTCTTGGTTCCATTATGAAAAAGGAGAAAAGAAACATTGGGCAAATGGTGTTTCTAGAAATGCAGAAGTTGGTGCAATTGAAATCAACGAAGATGTATTTGCCTTATCCCAGCTTAGTCTCACGCATCATGGATCTTCATCATGTTTGGTATCTTCTCCTTGATCAGATACCATTGACTCCTCAGCAGTTTACGGCCACGCACTTTCATCGGATGAACATTGAAATCATCAATCCCGAGCCAGAGGCTGCTCCTAGGAGGAGGAGAAGGACCACCTCTACCACCTCTCAAGGCTAAGATGAGGCCCAGTCTTCTGCCGTAAAGCAGCATTACTCTATTCCCTCATTCTCTTAAGCAGCCTTACAGACTCTTATGTAAAATGAATTTAGGAGAATGGAAGAGGAGTTCACCACTGCCTTTTATGCTAAGACTCAGAGTCATATTAAGTCCTTGTTTCAGTCATCCTTGGATGCAGCTGTTGGAACCTTGGTTCAGTTCTTTGACTCATTCCAGATTTCCATATCAGGGGAGTTGGCATCTTTATCTCACTCGGTTCAGGGATTAGACAGTCGAGTTGGGTTTCTTGAGCAGTATATCAGAGGAAGCCAGACACCTCAGCCAGCATCATCACTTGAGTCTAAGCCTTCATCTTCTAAGCGTTTGTTTGCCCAGATTGACTTTTCTGCTTCTGCTCAGCCTTTGGATCCTGTTCAGGCACCTCCACTCGAGACCTCTATTCCTTACCCCTCTATGACCCCTAACCTTCCACCTTCATCTCCCTCTCATCCTCTTTGAGTGATGACAAAAATGGGGAGAAGTATTTCAATTTTTAGAGGCTTTATGTTTCTTTCTCGTTATGTTATGATTTGGATTATTATGGATTATGCTGTTAGGATTTTATGATGTTATGGATTATGCTAACAAATGATGCTCATGACTTTATGAATTACAATTTTGCTTTTATCATGATTGTTTATGAGTTTATAATGGTGTTAATTGATTTTCCAAAAATTTCAGAATTAAAGTTTTGCCATCATCAAAAAGGGGGAGAATGTTGTTACCTTGTTTTGATGATAACAAAGTTTTAATTCAAAGGTTACATGGCAGGGTTTGGAAATGTCTTTTAAATTTTTGAAAATGAGTTTTTCAGTCCAACAACTCAAGTTTCATGATTCATAACTCGAGTTCTATGCCTGTGTTTTTGAAAACTTTCAGGTATAACTCGAGTTTCCAACTTCAAGTTGTGTTGACTCGAGTTACACCATTTGTAGAACTTGAGTTACATGCCTTAAAGTGCTTTGCCCAAGGAATTTCATGTGTCACAACTCGAGTCTTGAGGTTAAGCAACTCAAGTCATCTAAAACTTTCATTAACAACTCGAGTTTTCAGCTTCAAGTTGTGATGACTCGAGTTACACCATTTGTAGAACTCGAGTTACATACCATAAAGTGCTCTGTCCAAGGAATTTCATGTGTCACAACTCGAGTCCTTAGGTTAAGGAACTCGAATCATCTGAAACTTTCATCAACAACTCGAGTTTTCAGCTTCAAGTTGAGGTCACTCGAGTCAGCTATTTTACAACTCGAGTTGCATGCCTAAAAATCTATTTTCTAGAAATCCTATTTGCTAGAACTCGAGTTGCAGCCTTGGAGAACTCGAGTTTCCCTAAACTTTCAAGGACAACTCGAGTTCCACACTTCAAGTTGCAACAACTTGAGTTCCAGGCTTATTTAACTTGAGTCTCGTAACCTTGAACTACTGAGGAAGTCTTTTTATACACTAGAACTCGAGTTGTAGAAGCATATAACTTGTGTTGCATAACTAGTTTACAAAAGAACTTTCAACATAAACTCGAGTCATAGTATTCAAGTTTCAAACACTTGAGTTACTCATTTTTCAGAACTCAAGTTGCACAACATGATTTCATAACTTGTAGTCTGAACTCGAGTTATCCAAATAAAAGTTTCTTCAACTCGAGTCATGCATTTTTTAAAACTTGCAGTTTTATAACATGACATTTCAGAAAAACTTCAAATCCATGAGGAAGAACTCGAGTCATGCATTCTCACAACTTGATTCACAATTTTATCTGATAAACAACGTCTGACACAGAGCTTCACTTTTACTAAATTCTTCCTTATTTCTGTCAAAGATTTTTAAATCCTACCTGCCACCGTAAATGCTTGTTTACTAACCTATGAAATAGGAAAAGCTTCGCCTGCTGAAGATCTCCGATAAACAAGAAGCAATCAGAATTTTCAGTCTTCACCAACGTCGAAGGATTTCATTTATTGCCGCATTCAATGCTCACACCAACCAGAGACAACGGCAACTCAATCTGAGTAACAGACATTTGGTCTTCTCTAACGGATAACATGAAAGACTTCATCTATAAATAGAGAAGCATTGAAGATGGAAAGAGACGACGATAATTAACAACGCTGCTATTCATATGCTCTCTGGCTCTTGCCTTCTGAAAACACTCAATATTATTTTGTGATTTGAGAGTTTAAACTCGTTATTCATTCTTGTAAACGTTGAGAAACTCAAATTTGGGGCTTTGAGTTCTTTGGGCTGCGAGATTGTTGAAAAACAGAGAGTGAAGGTCTCTGTTATCTTGAAAATAGTGAGGGGGAGTGTGACTCCTAAAGTGTAAAGGCTTGTGAAGCCTGTTTGCTTAAGTTTAGTGGCTTCCAAATCTCAGAGGAGCTCTAAGGACTGGACGTAGTTCAGAGAAGACTGAACCAGGATAAATTGCCGTGTCCATTATTCCTCTGCACTCTCAGTGACTTCATTTTAATTTCTGTGATTTTCATTTAAAATTTTTAAGTGTGACCAATTCACCCCCCTCTTGGTCAAATCCTACTCTAACAAGGATTATACTTCTATAACGGGAAGACATGGAAGACATTATGAATCAGACTCAAATTTGGGGGTAATGCTAACCGATATGCTACTGGTCCGACTCTTTCTAGAATTTGGAATGGTCCAATATACCTTGGACTAAGCTTATTCGTCTTCAGAGATCAGCCTATACCTATCATTGAAGATACTCAGAGAAATACATGATCCCCGATTTCAAATTCCAATGGTCGTCTTCTCTGATTAACATGAATAAATTCCAATTTATAACATTTCTTTGGCTTTATCTACTTAGCAATTTCATCATTGTCTCATAATCATGCCAATTTCTCTCTTTACTAAAGCTTCTTGATCTTTGCTATCCGACCATTATTTTTTGAAAAATAACATTTATGAGGCAATCTTACTATTGCCTAAATTTTAATGGCCATTTCACTTAGTCAGCCTCATAATAGGCTTTAGAAAGACATAATAATCCTTTGAGTTATCACATTTCTTTCTGAACTTCAGCACTCCAATAGGGAACTTTTAAGGTTTTTCACATCCCTTGGTTCTTCTGTGCTTTCATAGTTCAGAGAAACTTTTACTTTACTTTCTAGATCTCACATAATTTAACTATCTTCATAGTCATTTGCTAGGATTCATATGTGAGGTTTTAAACTCAATCTTTAAAGCTCTCTGATGCTTTAGCTAACCTGACTATACTTTATTTAGGACTTATAGTTTTATCTTTACTTTCTTTACTTTCCCTCTTTTAGGGATTGGAATAAGCTTACTCTAATTGACAGCTGGCCTATCTAAAGAAATAGTCAAGGGTACTCTCTCTGTACTAGCTATTTATCATGAGGACACTTTCTTATCTTAAACCCATTCTAGGTCATCTGATTCTCTTGTTCTAAGAGCATCATCATGCTTCTGACTCTGAGCCTCTTCATAGGCTCCTTTACTGAGGTCCACTATGACTTTATGCGTGTCAGCGCCATTCTGTAGGCTTGGTCCTTGACCCTTGCCTCATAACATTACTAAGGGAGTCATTCTTGCTCTTTAGAAACCTTTAGACCTTGGAACATTGGTTAAGAATAAGTTATCTATCCTTAATGATAGCTAGACTGATAATTTCCCAAGACTAATACTAGAAAACAACACTGTCTTCTAAGATCTTGCTTATTCCTTCTTTTTGTTCCAGTACTTCTCTGGCATTTTTCTTTTCCTTTCGTACTTCTTAACTTATTGTTTCAGACTACATCTCTTTTACTATACTGTTTGAACTTCAAACATTGATTCATTTCTTTAACTAATTCATTCAATGTCTATTCGATGCCAAACTGCTATTCTTTAGGATCTAACAATCTTGCTACTTTTCTGCTCATTACTGTAACGTTGAAGAGAGAGGAATTTTATTCTGTTCACCTTATTAGCTTATTTGGTACCCAAATTATTCAAGGGATTCTGCCCCTGACTGCTATCTACCCATTTTCTCTCTCTTCGTATTGGGAATGGTTTATTCCTTGTGCCCTGCTTTTACCGCTCTCTTTCTCTTGTGGGATAACATAGGCAGCTCACAATGGTTTCCCATTGGAGTTTTATCTGATTCCTGTCTATCAAGAATATGCTTCTCCCTGTCTCTCAGGAAGTAGCTTGCCTTGTGCTAGGACAATTAGTCCCACGTACCCCTGTCTATCAGGGTTTGCCTTTCTTCCTACCTATCAGGAAGTGGCTCGCCTAACTGCGGTAACTTTAATAACATACGCTTAACTGTGGTGTTTCTCCTAACTGCGGTGATGGCATAAGAAACCACCATTCCAAACTCTAGAGAGATACTTTTTGGCTAAAGCATTTTCTAGTATACTTTCTATTGGGCACTTCCTCTTCTCATCATAACGCACGTACCTTATGCCAATAAGGGAACCTTTCTTAGCTTTCTTACTTATTTAGCAGTGGCATTTACCAGTACGAACTTAATTTCTCATTTTTTGTACGTAGCCTGAGGATCACAATCTTCTGTGATGCCTGAAAACATAGTGAAATATCACTAATTTAAATCTCATTGCCCAGTGCATCTCTAATTTCTGCATTACTTGCCTTTACTTTTCTGGGTGTGTCATATCACTTCTCTTTCTATTTCTCATCATCTATATTGTTATGATGAACTACCTGATTTTTCCTTCGATAGGCTGTTAAGATTCCTTGACCAATTCATCCACGGTCATTTCAACTTTATAATTTATTCTTATAGGAATCTTCCATCATATATATATTTAAGCCTATATACTAGCAGATAATTTATCATGAAGTATCCTCAACTCTGCTGCTAGTACTATGACTTTATTGCTATTAAACTTGGTCTGACTTAAGTTGGGAAGTCTATGGTGGTTACTGAAACTGCTGCTGCTGTGGCTACTGTATCTATCACAGTCTATTTGGCTTACTCTTAATAATCATAAAGCCTTTCAGCGGCTCTAGTACTTCTGGTACTGTCTACCTTCTAATTTCTTTAGAAATTAACCACAACTTATTCAATGATTGTCCAACTCATCCTCATACTTAACTATCATAAATACAACCCAAATAACATTTCTATATCATAACTATGCTTCAACTATTCATACCTTATGCCTCTATTTACTTCTGGCATTAGAATCACTAGACAGGATCTCATCCTATCCTGTCTCTTTGTTCTGTACTCTTTTGAACTTCTGGATGATTCTAATAAATAGAACTTTATCTCTGATAACATTATTTTATCCAGCATACAATCATAACCTAGCTCACTAATAGCTTAGGGTGTCTAATAAGCTTGAATGTTACTGGACTATCAGAGATTCTTTCCTTAATCATCTCTTTTATCTCATTCCCAGAGGTAAGACTTAGTCTAATCTAGCATTCTCTACCTCAAAACAGGCTTTGGAGGGATATAATGTTTATCTTTAAACTTAATTATTCCCTCAGAGGTTTTCTTAAATTCTTTAGCTTCTTCTTGACTCCTTTGAGTCTCCAAGTTCTGAGCGAATTGATCCTTTTGATGAGATTCCCTAATCTTATTCTCTATATCACTAAGGATTTGAGTGATTCTGTATCTATCAGGCTCTATCTATAACTGATTCAATATGCTCCAATCTCTAAGGGTTTTTTTAGTCCCCGCTCTTTTATTATCATCATAACCGCCTACGCTATTTTTCTATTTTAAAACATCAGCAACTACATTTACTTTACCTGGATAATACTTTATCATGTAGTCATAGTCTTTGAGCAACTCCTTCTAGCATCTTTGTCTCAAGTTTGACTTTTTTTTTCTAATCTTAAGTAATTGAGAATTTTAAAATCATAGCATTGCTTGATGGTTGCTCCATATAATTAGTGCCTCCATATCTTTAGAGCATAATTTATCGCTGCTAGCTCAATATCATGCATGGAATAGTTCTCTTCATAAAACTTTAACTGTTTGTGAGGCATAAGCTACCACTCGACCCTGTGCATAAGCACACATCCCAATCCATGCTTACTAGCATCACTGTAGACCACATAGGTCCTCTGGGGATCTGGGATCACTAGTATAGGCGTCCAGGTTAGCTTCATTTTCAACTCTTGGAACTAGCCTCACACTTCTCATTCCGCGAAAAAGAATGGTTCTTTCTAGTGAGGTTAGTCAACGGCAATTCGAGAAAAGTTTATATGAAACATTTGTGATAATTTGCTAGGCCTAGAAAGCTCCTGACTTCAGTTACTATCCTAGGTAGATTCATCTCAGTACTACCTTTACTCTGCGTAGTCCACTGCGACCCCTTCATGAGTGATCACGTGATCTAGGAATTTCTCTTACTGTTCTAGGCCGATTACATTTCAGTACTGCCTTTTCTCGGTGTAGTCTGCAACGATTCCTTCCTGAGCGATCACCTATCCTAGGAGTTTCACCTTTGATAATTAGAACCTACTGAGCTTAGCGTATAAATATTTTTCTCTCAAAACAGCTAATAAAATTTTCAGTTGCCTTCCATATTCCTCTAAAGATCTGGAGTACATTATAACATTATCTATAAGACTACAACAAACTGATCCAGGTTTTTCCGAAATACCCTCTTCATGTAGTTTATGAAAACTGCAGGGGCATTCATCAAATCAAGCGGTATCACTAGAAATTCATAATGTTCATATCTAATGCGGAAAATCATCTTAAAATTGTCCTCAGCTCTAACTCAGAGTTGGTGATAGCTTGATATAAGATCTAATTTAGAAGATATTTTGGTACCACTCAATTGGCCAATACATCATAAACATGAGGACGCAATTACTCGTACTTTACTGTCACTTTACTTATTTCATGGTAGTCTACACACAATCTTAGACTCACGTCATTCTTTAACATCTCTTTTATCTGCTCTTCGCTTTTTTTTATCTTAATTGAAACAATTTTGTACGGAGTCTTGAAAATCGTGTTTTGTTCCTGGTACCAAATCAATCACAAACTCCACTTCTCTTTCTGGAGTCAGTCCACTAATCTCTTTTTGAAAATGCTTCCAGGAAATCTATGACTATCGAAATTTCACTAAGGGACTCTTTAACTTCAATCTCAACTGAGGAGAAAGTCCCTATTGCACCTCTTGCGACTAATCAAGCTTAAAGGCCTCTCTGACCCTTTCTATTCAATTAAATAAATCTTCATCTTTGAGGAGAAAAGTAATTATATACTTTCACGGGTATTCAATTCTAGGTTATGTTCAGTAAAATCAATTTGCGACATTTGAATTTCCCGTAAACTATCTCCTCTGGACAAACTTTGTAGTTTAAACTTTGATCTTTTGGTTGCCTTTGGTCCTCGCTTGAACCTCGAGATGATACCATCATAGTAGATCCTGATCTAAATGAAGTGTATCCGGAGTTCTCTTTTTTTACTGGGAGCTCTCCCTTCGGTACCGGCATCTATATCGGGCTTATGGGTTTAGGACATTTTGATCCAACTAATATGCCTCTCTAGCCCATCTGGATATATGCTAACCGAAACCCTCGTCCATGTAAAGCAATATGCTCACGGAGTCCTCGGGTTTTAACATCCAGTATGTGCTGCAGAGAAACAATCTTATCAAACGCTGGACCTTCATATCCATTATCCCTTACGTATCCAGGTAGTTCTCGTGCTAACTCCTTTTTTTCAATCACTTCACTATTATACTTGACTTTTCTTCATCATTCTTGGCTAACCACATTCATTCATATAACAATGAACATAAGACATAAATATGTGTCATGCATTCACAAAAGACAACCAAAGCATAACATGTCATCAAGCTAATGACATAACAATCTCATATGTATATTGAATAAAAGTGCAACAGTTTACAAGTTACAATGCACAATTATTCAAACAATTTTCTAAAACCTTTTCTCTCACACCAATCAATGTGACATACCTTAACTTTACCTTAGCTTTATCATATATTGATTTGGAATCAATAGGAAGCCTCATCAAAGTGATTAAAAAGTCCAAATGGTTTAATTTGAAAACTTTCAACTTCTTGAAAGTTACTATTCACTGGTTTTTGGACCAACTTTGAAAATTCATAACTAATTCTAGAAAAATCAAAATCAAAATTGAGTGCTTCAAATTTATATTTGAAGCTTGTAAGTTCCTTTATAAGGAAAAAATACTCATTGAGTCATTAGCTTACCCAATTTATACAGTTTAATTCGTGAAAAAAACACTGTTCATTTGGTCATTTTTCTATTTTCCCAGGTTTTCAGTGATTTTCTTCAAACTTTGGAACTTCATAACTTTCTGTACAAGACTCCCAATTCAGTGTTCTTTAGCTTGTTTTAAATCTTGCAATATGAACTATTTTTCTATAAAATTTCATCTCATTTGAAGTCCATTTGCTCTATTTCCCGACAAGCCAAATTTAGGGGTTTGGTTAACTTGAACATTTAACCAAATTTTCCAATTCCAAACTTTACCATTTGAAACCCTAACTTCTAATCCTTTCTAACCATGTTTAATCATGCAATTAGGGTTTCTTAACTAACACATACTAACCATACATGCATGGGTTTACATCACACATTCCATGTCATACATAAATTCCCAAAATACTATTACATTACAACATAATTTCATAACAAAATCACATCAAAATCCATGCTTCAAGCTTCATAAACTTTCTCCTTACCCTTTGATGAACTTTTACCTTTGTTTCTTAATTCTTCTTTACTTTGGAACCTCTCTTGAACACTTGAGAAAAGTCACCCTCTTAAACAAACTCTTTGCCTTAAATTTCCTCAAGCTTTTTCTCCTCTTTTATGAAGCTCAAATGGCGTCTCCTCCTCTTCTTTTTCTTTATTTGCTTTATTAAGTCATGAATTAATGGGATGAAAGGTTAAGTTTTCATCTTGCAACATAAATGAAATCTAATGGATAATATTTAGCCACATGAGGGACACTTGTTAACTTCTCCTTAGCCCTCAAAAAGTGATAATTATGGCTGTAAATATCTGGTTACAATCAGTTACTCTAACCAAATTGGATCCCATTCGGTTACTTCTACCGATTGCACTTTTTAACGATAAACTTAACTTTATTCCGGTCAATCTTTTTCTACTTTTCTGGAGATATTTTCTTCCTCATTTGATCTCCATATTTTCATCTTGAATATAACAAAATTATTATCCCCAAAATACCCTTTACTTTTCTCAAATTTTATAGGATTAATTTATCTTGTCCAAAATCCCTGAAAGCGTACAATCAGAGATCAAAATTCTTTTGGGGCCTTAAAAAATACTACATTTTTCACAAATTCCATAGCCATTTTTCTTTTTCCAAAATGCCCTCTAGATTGTCCAAAATTAATTTTTGAAATAATTATATTTCGGGAATTTTTTGGGGCTTTTTCCCAATTTTCGGGAAAATCGCCTTAATCGTACACTGGATAATAATTTTATTAAATACTATAAAATTCACTGGATTTTCCACATTTTTATCCAAATTTTTGTAGAGCTCCTGGTTCCATAAATAATTATTTTTCCCCTTTTTGCCGTTCAAAATTATATAAATAAAAATCTATTCCGAATTTGGAAAATCCATGTTTCGTGGTTGTGATCAGTAAGTCGGGCTTGTTGATACCTTATTTTGATGATAACAAAATGATTTCAAGAGTTATAAAGCTTAAATTGTTGATGATTATGTGATTTTACTTAAATACTCGAGTTATGTCAGGTTTGTGTGAAAGTATTGAGGAATACTCGGTTGTGTGTTTGAACACTCGAGTATCAATGTTTTTCATAAGTTTAAAATCAATACTTTCAAGCAACACTTGAGTTTTTGTTGAAAGTGTTGACAATACTCGAGTTCTTGATTTCAACACTCGAGTATTGAAGGCTAAAAATGTTT
>JANTPZ010142334.1:0-18103 GCA_025593235.1 Vachellia pachyceras
TGATAAGATAATAAAATTCAAGCTGATTTAATTAGGTTAAAGGCCACATCATTTTCTCATTAACGTATATTTTTCTTTATTTGCTAACTTAATTCATCACGAAATGCAAAATGCTACATCTATCAAATAGTATAAAGACTCGTCTAATATAATCTTGTGCACATTGAACACTGATTCGACTGAGCAAGCTTATATATATGTAACTTTAACCAATGACGCGCCTATATATATAAACATTAATTTAGGTCTACTTATGTTCAATCTAAACAAAAACATCGATCTTTGTGTCCTGAAAAAAGGTTGAGAAAGAGTAAGAATTGTCGAGCCCACCTTGAAAAAGCCGGAAGGTAAAGTGTACAAGGTTAGGGCCGGCATGTCCCCCCACTAATGAAAACCTTACAGGGGAAAAATCCATACACAGATATCATCAAAACTGACCTCATTATTGTAAAAAGAATCTGAGGAGGCCTGAACAATATCTTTGTACAACTCAGTTTGAGACCACAAACAACATTATTATTATTAACCGCTGGTTTTTGTACCACACACACACATGCATACCCACAGATAATGAAATAAAGAGCCTAGCTGCCACTGCGATACTTTTCTCTGTTTTCTTTCGACAACGACAACTGAAAATTTAAGAGTTCAATGAATATATGTAATAGATCCACATGCACGCACGTTTGGCCAGTTATATTTGTGCATATGATTTCATTATATGCATTAATCTTTAGTTTAGATATACGAAATTCAGCGGTCAGAAAATATTCTTATTACAGATTTTGAATTAGCTACGTACTATCTGCCTTCTTAATAAGACATCCCCTTTATAGTTTTTTTTATAACACATCCCATTTCTAGTTTTAATAAAACTATAAAGTGAATGTTATGTCATGTATGGATAATCTCCCTCTCCTTTGAAACTTTAGAAATAAAAACCCTAAAGATGTGTGTTCTTATTACAGATTTTGACCTAACCACCCTAATCTTTAATATAAGATATCATTCGTGTTCAAACTATAAAGTGGATCATACAGTAAAGACCGAAAATGGTGACATATTTTAGATAGATACACCCAATATCCCTTGAACTTTATTTCATGTATTGATAATCTCACTCTTTTTTTTTTAACTTTGCAATAAGTCCCAAATGACTCTTATATTTGTAGATAACTCGTTTGTGATTATTTTTTTCCATTACTTATTTACATACGGCTAAAAAAGTTAAAAGTTTAGGTAGGCTTATTATTAAGTTTAAGGGGATATATATAATTTATGGTTGAGGATTACCTGAAAAGATTACAAGTTTAGGATGACTTATTATTAAGTTTTAAATGTTAAAAAAGAGATGGAGAGAGAAAAAGAAAGATTTAAAAAAAGAAATGGATGTTTGTGCCAATTTAACGGAATTGCTAATCATGCCAGTCACTTATAATAAAAAATTTCGTTGCTGAAATTGCATTTTACCCTTTTAAGTTTTGAATGTCGAAAGAGTTATCTATACAAGGTTCAAAATTCAAGAGAGTTTTGATAATGATCTTTTAGGCTAGTGGTATGAATGAAAGCCTTCTTATTGGGGGGAAGGTTGCAAGTAACCTTTAAGTCTTCAAAGGTTACCCCTCTAATCCACAGGGAAAAATGTTGAATAAAGTTTCGTGTAATTTAATCCAAGGCTATATATATATTGTGGTCTTACATAAGCAACTATCACTAAGAAATCCTACAATGAGTCAGCAATATGCATAATAATGACAAGACTAGGTATAAGAAATGATAATAGGTTGTGTCAAATTAATAAGTTCAAGAGACTTCTTTAGTGATTGGATTGCTTACTTGGAACTTGGTGACAATTTTCCCAACAGTATATAAGTGATTGGTGTTTTAATTTACGGGTAAAGTAGCATTTTTGCCACGGAAGTACACGCGTTGGAACACTGTGTATTTGGAAGTTTTCTCGGGACCAGATTCGCCACAGAAGTTTAGAAAACGCTAAACTTTTCACCTGGGCCAACAGAAGCTGTGACGGTGTTTGCCAACTAGGATACACTGCCACGTCATCCTCCACACCATTTAACTCCCTAAACCTTTGTAATTGCTTTACATGTTAGTTTGCCAAGTAGGATTTTCATTCGAATGAGAGGTATGTATCATTCGGATGCCAAACCCAAACCTTTTAAAACCGAACATAGAGAACGCGGTTCAGGAATTGATGTTTCCAAACCATTTTTTTCAGTTACGGTTTAGAAAGTAACAACTCAATCTCATTCCGATGAGAACTATTCTTCATTCGATGCGTGACAGACCCCATTCGACGAATTGAAGTTAGAGAGACTCAATCGAATGAGTTGTTCACCTAAATCGAATATGCATTTCCAAACCTTTGTTCAGATCTACGATTTAGAAAGTGACGTCGCTAAATCCATTCAAATGAGTTTTATCCTTCATGCGAATGAAGGTACGTATTCGAATAAGTTCTTCTACTGATTCGATTAAGTATTTCTAAACCGCCGTATTCTAGTACAGTTTAGAAGGTGATAACGACACATTTATTCGAATTAGTTGTATCCCACATTCAAATGAATGGAAGAACCGAAGTTAGAGTGACTCCCTCAAATGAGTTATTGAGTTGATTCAAATATGGACTTCCAAACCGTTGTTCTCTGGTAGGGTTTAGAAAGGATAGACGATGTATCCATTCGAATGAGATTTATCCTTCAATCGAATGAAGTGGCCTATTCGAATAAGTTCTGCTACTGATCGATTAAGGATTTCTAAACCGTCGTATTCTTGTAGATTTAGAAAGTGAGGACGATGCATCCATTCGAATTAATTTTATCCCTCATTCAAATGAATGGAAGAACCGAAGTTAGCGTGACTCCCTCAAATCAGGCATTGAGCTTATTCGAATATGGATTTACAAACCGTTGTCTCTGATACGGTTTAGAAAGTGTGGATGCTGTATCTGATACGATTTATCCTTCAATCGAATGAAGTGACCTATTCAAATAAATTCTTCTACTGATTCGATTAAGGATTTCTAAACTACCGTATTCTTGTACGATTTAGAAAGTGAGGACGATGCATCCATTCGAATTAATTGTATCTCTCATTCGAATGAGTGGAAGAACCGAAGTTAGGGTGACTATGACTACCTCGAATGAGTTATTGAACTGATTCGAATATGGAATTCCAAACCGTTGGTCACATATTCGGTTTAGAAAGTGAGTACGATATATCCATTCGAATGGGTTTTATCATTCATTCGAATTAAGTGATGATTTAATTGATTGGCTCAATCGAATGAGTTCTTGTACTGATTCGATTAAGGATTTCTAAACCTCTGTATCCGAGTACGGTTTAGAAAGTGAGACGATGCATCCATTAGAATTAGTTGTAATCATTCGAACGAATGGATTTTAATGAGTATTTGAACTGATTCGTATATGGTTTTCCAAACCATTGTTGACTTACAGTTTAGAAAGTGTGGAGGCTTAATCCATTCGAATGAGTTTTATCCTTCATTTGAATGAAGTGACGGTTTAATAGCATTGTTCATTACAGTGTTTAATAGCGTATTTTAGGTATGTGTAATACAATGTTGAATTGTTTATTGAGTGTTTAATCTATAATCTATTATACGCATATGTCATCTTCCTTGTTACTGCAGATTAAATAGCATTGAAAGTGAGAAATAATCAATTCATGAACACTCCAGGAGTTAGAGCAATATCATTAGCAATACAGATGAAATACAATGAAACTGGAAAAGAAGAAATTGGTGAACCATCGAGGGGTCAATGGTATGGTAAACAACCCACAAGGTGAAGGGTTATCTTTATTGGAAAAGAAATAATGAATTCTTGAACACTCCAAGAGTTAGAGCAATATCATTAACAATCCAGATGAAATACAATGAAACTGGAAAAGAAGAAATTGGTGAAACCTCGAGGGGACAGTGGTATGGTAAATAACCCACATGGTGAAGGATTGTCTCTATTGAAGACATTCTTGGTTTATCGCAACCTCATGGTTTGCTTCATCTGATGAATTCCAAATACCTTCCTTCAGGGGCATCATGAGGTAACGAGGATTCATTTCCATTTGTAACATTCAGCAGTACCATCTTTCCGTTGAATATGACAAACTTCAATCTCTGCATTTCCTTTGGACTGAGGCGACATTGCAATGCATCGAGGTTGCTGGTTGGGACAACTTTCAAGCAATTCATCATTTTCGAGTTGAAGCCTTTTCTCCCCTGCCTCTGCATCTTTGTTGTTGTGCCTTCCTTAAGGCAATAAGTGCAATCAATGATGGATCATTTTCTCCCATGACTCTGTTGCTTCAATGTTTCTCAGCAATACCAGTAGTCGACTGAGTAGAGTTGTCTTATGAGTTTCGCCTTTTCATTGTTAGATGCTCAGGGAGGTTATATATAGTTCGTCTTCGGCTCGTTTCTCAACTTTATTTGGGTTGTTAAGGCATTGGCAGTTGAAAGGTTGTTCTTTGAAATTTATTGTAACATAGATTTAAAGTTCCAAGAGAAGAAGGAATCGAGGAGACCTATGGCCCAACTGCATTCTAGGCATTTAGACCGTTTGTTTCTTAACCCGCCGTTTCAATTTTGTTAATGTAATGACCCCAGAAATCTCTCCTATTCGCATGCCACCAAGTAATCATTCGCATGCTAAGGATTAGATAGGGTCACTTTCTACACCGTTTGTAAGACAAATGGTTTAGAATGAGCGACCCCTGAACATGCGTTTCTATTCGAATGCCACCAAGTACTCATTCGGATATATAAGGTTTCACATTCTACACCGTGACTGATGCTAAGGTTTAGAAAGGGTCACTTTCTACACCATATGAGAGACAAATGGTTTGGAATGACTAGATCCTAAAGATTCTTACCCATTCGGATGGCAAATTTTACTCATCCAAATGGCTAACGGTTTCCCATTCTACACCGTTGAAGATGCTTGCAGTTTGGAAATAAAAATTCTACACCGCATGCAAGGTGAAAGGTCTAGAAAGCATGGAACCTGGAAGGAACACATTCGAATGACACATTTTACTCATTCCAATGGCTAAAGGTTGTATATCCTACTCCGCATAAGTTCCACTCATTTTAGAATGGAAATTGGAGCCCATTCAAATGACACAATTCACTCATCCGAATGGCTAAATGTCTTACATTCTGCATCTTGAGATAACTACGGTTTGGAAAGAAAACTTTCTACACCGTAGGAAAGATGTAAAGGTTTAGAAAGTCTGGGTCCTCTAAATTGGATCCCACTCAAATGACACAATTCACTCATTCGAATGGCTAACTGTCTTACATTCTGCACCTTGACATAACTACGGTTTGGAAAGAAAACTTTCTACACCGTAGGCAAGAAGTAAAGGTTTAGAAGGTCTGGGTCGTGGAAATTTGATACCGTTCGAATGACACAATCCACTCATTTGAATGGATAAATGTCTTACATTTTGCACCTTGAGATAACTACGGTTTGGAAAGTAAACTTTCTATACCATAGGAAAGATGTAAAGGTTTAGAAAGTCTGGCTCCTATAAATTGGAGCCCATTCGGATGACACAATTTACTCATTCGAATGGCTAAATGTTAAACATCCTACACCTCAATAGTTGCCTTCGCTTTAGAAAGTCTAGTGTCTACACCGAATGGAGGACATAAAGGTTTGGAAATACTGGATCCTGAAAATTCTGATCCATTCGGATGGACCGTTTATTCATTCGAATGGCTCAGAATCTACGATTTAGAAAGTGTATGTTAAAACATTGCGAATGATAACATTAATTCGAATGAGGTGTATGTAAGTCTCATCAGAATGATTCTTCCCCCATCATGACTTACACCGTTGAATATATCAATTCACTATACAAATTTCCACTTTCAGACATTAAAATTACACTAATGTTTTACTCTCCAATATTGGGACATAAACTTTAACACATGAATTTACATCATATACAAATGTAGGTGCATAACTCCCCTATAACCTATCCATGCCCCTTCCTCGCATGGGAGGCAATTTATTTCTTCGATTAGATGCAATCACGTTGTCTCGCTCGGCCAAAAGACGTGATGTTGTGATAGCTGGTTGTCTACGCCATGTGAGACCAAGAGGTGAGTACCATCACCACGATATTGGATTGCACGAGACGAGTTTTGGCTGATATTACTACAGATGGTATTTGTCCTAAGTTCTCTCTCGTTTGGAATAGGAAATCTCGTCTCCACATCGACGTCATGCTGCATGGGATATTCAGCTGCTCCCTCATTGATAACTACTTCTGAGCTCATTCCAGGCTACAAAATGAACGGACAAATTAGCTTCAAATGTTGATGACCAATATTTTACTAAAACAAACAAAATATGACAAGTGACTTTTGTACGTTATATAATGTGCGACCACTTTGCAAATCAACATGGATCCCTATCCCTGTTGGAGTACGACTTCTATAAAAGGCCCTTCCACTATGTGGTCTTGACGTTTGTTGAGGTTATTGGGATGGAGCTTTACGTTTTACACTTGTGCCACCAGATGTTTGAGCTTGTTTACAAGTTGCTCGATTATGTCCTGTTCGATTACATACACTGCATTTAGATGTGGATCCTCTTTTTGACAACTTATCAGGTGGAGGCGGAGGCAAATCAGATGACATATCACCACATTGTTGTGTTACTTGGTCTCCCCGGGGCTCGTGTCCTTTAGTCATTTCTACCTTCTTACAGATTCTTCAGTTCGGATCCTAGTCTTCCTATGTCCCCCTGGCAAGGTACACAATGGTGGTGGTTCCATAGGTTGGAACTTCTCAATGGCCCAGAATTTTTTTCCTTTAACAGGTTGATACTTGGTTCTATAGGAAGATATATATGTATCTTTATGGAAGAATCTAGATATTTGAGTAAATGGATCTATTTTAGAATGATATAATGCACATATTGTATGCTAACAGGGTATGCTAGTCAAGTCCCAAGTTCGACAAGTGCACTGCTTCCTATTAATGAACACCATATGCCTATCATCCCTTTCAGTTACCTCATACCTATCATCACCATTATAGAACACACTACAACCCATTACCAACTTCTTATTGTCCTCAAATAAAGAAACACTCTTTGGGCTGAAGTTCCCCCTCCACTTACTTACATTTTTTTCACTGTCTGCCCACTTAGTCATCAATTTGATTCTGATCCCATCAACCATTGCAATAATGGGTAGATACCTCAATTCATCAATCCAGGCATTAAAGCTCTCATTTAGATTGTTATCTACAATCCATGACAAAATCTGGTGCTGAAATAAGCTCTGACCCAACATTTTGGAGGATATGAAATTGCTGCTTCTGCTGCTTCTCTACTTAGTGATCCCATGGCTTTCAAGTTATCCTTGAATTGTTCTTCAAAGATACTCCATGCACATGAGAAGAACTTCTTCTTTAACTCATTTCCCCTCCATCTTTTTCTCCAATTACCATATATGTGCCTAGCACATAGTCTATGCCCAGCCTCAGGTAAGACCTCCGACGCTGACACGTGCAAACCCTGTACATATATAACCGAGAAATTGCAATTATCATTTGAAAGGTCAATTATGAAATTCATGAACTTCACAATAAAACAAACCTTCTGCATGTCATACATAATAGTAATACGTTGCCCATTTTCCAAATCTAATGATCTCTGCAACCATTTAAGAAACCACCTCCAATTGAAAGTGTTTTCCTTCTGATTAATCCCCATAGCTATTGGAAAGAGAGAATCATCTGCATCAAGTCCGATCGCTGTTAGCAAAATGCCTTGAGCATTTCCTTTGAGGAAGGTCACATCTACCCCAATTATGGGTCTGCAGCATGCCTTCCACCCAGTCTATGATTGACAGTTTAAAAATACAATAATAAGTTTTATAGGTAAGTTCATATTTTAAAAAGTTTCAACACATAAAAGCTAATAATCTTGTTACTTTTAAAGCATAAATACAATCTACTGAACACCTTTTTTCCATTTTCAAGTGTCTCTTTACTCAACTCAATTGATACATCAGATCCAGGATTAGAGATCTTCAGCTCATTGCAATACGTTTCCAAATTATTGAACTCATCAATATAACCCCCTTCTAACTCTTCCATAATAAGCCTATTTGCCTTCTTGCACTTGCATTTGCTCACATTCAGTTTCAAGTCAATATCGACATCTTTCTTCATGTCTACAACTCTATATTTCAGCCTTTCTTGAACCTTCCTCCTGAAATACGCCGCCAGCCACTTAACTGTTGCCCTAGGATTCTTAAAAACCCTACTGCAACTGTGCTCCAATAACAAAGTCTTAACTACCAAACCCGGATTTAACCCATCTTTGGAAGCATATAGGACAAACGGGCATCCCTTTTGACATTTAGCTGAACTCTCCATGGCTCACTTTTAACAAGCCTCAACTTCACTCCTTCCTGTATGGAATAATCATCTATTGCACGAACAAGCGCATTTTTATCTGCAAATGTCTCACCCACCATGAAAAAGGACCTCGACCCAACAGTATCTTTTCGGAGCCTCACTTCTCTTGGAGGCCCATTAATGTCAAAAATGCCAAACTCATCATCCTCATGATCACTGCCTTTATCACCAACATCTGCCGACACCAACTCACATGTGGCTCTTACATGATCATCTTCATCGTCACTGTCATCATCACCCTCACTAACACTACTGTCACCCCCACTACCACCCCCTACACTGTTCATATCCTCACTATTATCACTATATCCATCATTTTCTCCATTATCATCACCTAACATACCGATTTTCACTTCTGCTTCCTTCTCACCAAACTCGACAGTGAAATTGCTTGAATAACCAACCTCAACTCTTAAACTATCTAAAAACCCAAAGTCCTCATCACTAACCTCTTTCCCAAGTACGGCAATACTATCCCTACCACACGCCATTAAAGCTTAATCATACGTCAATTACTATTACTCAAAATAGAAAGGTCTTACAATCACCGACATATAAAGATCAGAGTGGGCAATGAAGTTTTGACATATACCTCAGACTGATCTCTCTGATGTTGCTTTCACGGGCATAACTTTCCTCTTATCACTGCATGTATGATAACCACACCTTTAGCAATTGCTTGAGTTAAATGGATGATAACTTGTGGTGACACGTAGAAATAATGCCACTTGTCATGGTTTAAACCCAACACCTTTATTACATTACACTTCTACACCGTAGCTTATTTGGGCGGTTAGAAAAGTTAAGAGTCTAATAAGGGTACTGCTCTTCAAATAGGTACAGCATCTGAACTTTCTAAACCGTATTTGATTCCATTCAGCTCAAAGATGCATTCGATTGCTTCGAATGTAAATAATTGGGACTCCTTCAGTCGAATGTATGATATGACTCATTCAAATGTATTCAGCGTCTTCACTTTCTACACCATGAACTCGCTATAACTTCATTTCGTCGAGGTACAAATTTGGCACCTTCATTCTAATGAGGGATAAAACCCATTCGAATAGATACAACGCTTCACTTTCTAACCCGTATTACAAAGAAATGGTTTAGAAATCATTATTCAAATCAACCTAACAACAAATTTGATTGAGTCACTCTAACTTTATTCCGTCGAGGTTCAAATTTGGCACTTTCATTCGAATGTGGAATATAACACATTCAAATACATTAAGCATTCACTTTCTAAACCGTTATTCGAATGCAGGAATATAACTTTAAAGTGTTTACATCCGAATGAATGATATCCGTTATTCAAATGTAAGTTTAAAGACTCATTTGAAATACGGTTTGAAACGTTAACTTTCTAAACCGTAGTTAATAACTTCGGTTCAGAAGGGTCACATATGTTTCCTTTATGCGAATGTGCATTTTCTAATTCGATTGAGCCACTCTAAATTCGTTTCGTCCATTCATTCGAATGATAAAAAACTCATTCGAATAGATGAAGCGTCCTCAATTTCTACACCGTATAAGGTTTGGAAATCCTTAATTGAATCAGTCTATGAACTCATTCGACTGAGTCACTCTAACTTCGTTTCGTCCATTCATTCGAATGATGAAAAATCACATTCGAATGGTTAAAGCGTACTCTTTTTCTACACCATATAGTAAACAAAGGTTTGAAAATCCTTAATCGACTAAGACTAAGAACTAATTCGATTTAGTCACTCTAACTTCATCCGTTTATTCATTTGAACCAGTGATACAACTCATTCGAATGGCTGAAGCATCCTCACTTTCTAAACCATACCCGTAAACAATGGTGTACAATGCGGTCTGTCACGCATTTGAATGAGTAATAGTTCTCATCGGAATGAGATCAATATCTCACTTTCTAAACCGTAATTGAAAACAATGGTTTGGAAACATCAATTTCTAAATTGATTCTGTGAACAACGGTTTGGAAGTTCATATTCGAATCAGCTCAATAACTCGTTCGATGGAGTCACTCTAACTTCGGTTCTTCCATTCACTCGAATGAGGGATACAACTAATTCGAATGGATACATCGTCCTCACTTTCTAAACGGTAATAGAATACGGCAGTTTATAAATAATCGAATTGGTAGAAGAACTTCATTCGCATGAAGGATAAAACTCATTTGAATGGATTCAGCGATGTCACTTTCTAAACCGTAGATCTGAACAAAGGTTTGGAAATACATATTCGATTTAGGTGAACAACTCATTCGATTGAGTCTCTCTAACTTCAATTCGTCGAATGGGGTCTGTCATGCATTTGTTAGAATAGGATTTGACCAAGAGAGGGTGAATTGGTCTAATAAAAATTTAGCAATTTGAAAACATAAGGACAAGAACAAAGTCACCGAGAGTGAAGAAGGAAGATGGACATAATGATTTATCCTGGTTCGGTCTCCTTGACCTACGTCCAGTCCTCAGGGCACCCCCGAGATTTCCAAATCCACTATCAGCAATAAAACAGGCTTTACAAGCCTTTACAACCTGGGAATTACTCCCCCTTTCTCTTTTCACTTTAACAGAGTATGACACTCTCTGTTTTCTAACTCACTTTCAGCCCAATTTACTCAAGATCTCGTTCTTGAGTTTCTCACAAGTTTACAAGGTATTTTGCCTCAGATATCTCTCTTAAAAGAGTGGATGGCTAATAATGAAGCTCAGAAAGAATTAATGAAAGAATACAGAGAATGTAGTAAATGCAGCTCTTAATGCTCAGTATGTTCGTTGTTCTTTTCTCTGTAATGAATGCTGGTCCTTTTATAGCTGAGAATTGATGAAGTGTCCGTTAGACTACATTCAATAGCCGTTACTCTCATCAACGACCAATGGTTTCTGCATTAATGGCATTTAATGCTTCTGATTCAGACGACGGTGAATGTTGCAGAAGAACGTTAATGTCTCCGAGCCTCGGACCATGCTTTGCTTCTTTCCTCATTGAGTGTTTTGAGCTTCTGCATTTATGAGGGCAGTTAGCATTCAAAATGTCGTTACACAAATAAGGAAAGTAGGTGAGCAGCGTAGGTTGAGTGTGTCAGACACAAAGCTGTCAGAGAGAGAGAGACAGTGCTCGAGCATAAGAAACTAATGCTCGAGTGTTGCTCAGAATATTTTAAAGAAAAGTTCAATGCTTTGATGTAATGCTCGAGTATTAAATGAAAGTGTTCTGAAAAGATTCAAGTACTCGAGTAATAAATCTCAGTGCTTGAGTACTGATAATGCTTCCTAGGAATACTCGAGTAATCTGTGCAAGTATTGAAAATATAATTTTGTCAAATCATAATACTCGAGTGCTCAAATCATGATGCTCGAGTGATGCTAATACTGGAAGTGAATGCTGGAAGTATTGAGATAGAGTATTGATGAACAGTGAAAATTTTCAGCCCGATACTCGAGTGATAAAAAGCTAGTACTCGAGTGTTAGCAATGCTGGCAGTCAATACTTGCAGTGTTGGCTTCCAGTGTTGTGTGAAAAACTTCAACACTCGAGTGCTGGAAGTTGTGCTCGAGTGTTGGCTCTTGCTGGAAGCTTTCACTTGAAGTACTACTTGACAGCACTGGTAAAAGGCTCAACACTCGAGTGCTGAAATTCTGTTCTCGAGTATTGGCAATACTTTCAGCCAATACTTGAAGTGTTGACTTGAAGTGTTTTCGAAAACCTCAATGCTCGAGTACTGTAAACCTAGTGCTCGAGCATTGGCTCTGCTATCAGCCAATACTTGCAGTGTTTACTCAGAGTAATTTAAAAACTTATTTTTAAAACACAGTGCTCGATAAACCTAGTGCTCAAGCATTGGCTCTGCTATCAGCCAATACTTGCAGTGTTTACTCAGAGTAGTTTAAAAACTTATTTTCAAAACACAGTGCTCGAGTACCATATTCCAATACTCGAGTATTGACAATACTCTATGTCAATACTTGGAGTATTAGCTGGGAGCACTAAATTTTCTTAAGATCAAAACTTGCAATGCTCGAGCATTGAATTCCACTGCTCGAGTACTGTCAATACTTTGACAAAAACACTCGAGTATTTTCACGAAGCACTGAATCAATACTTTAAAACTTGAGATTTAAGAATCATTTTGCAATCTCTTAGCATAGTTTTGTTATCATCAAAACAAGATATCAACAGTATTCGAATGAGGAATAGTTCTCATCGGAATGAGATCAGTGTCGTCACTTTCTAAACCATAACTGAAAAAACGGTTTGAAAACATCAATTCCTGAACCGTGTTCTCTATGTTCGATTTTAAAAGGTTTGGGTTTGGCATCCGAATGATACATACCTCTCATTCGAATGAAAATCCTACTTGGCAAACTAACATGTAAAGCAATTACAAAGGCTTAGGGAGTTAAATGGCGTGGAGAATGATGTGGCAGTGTATCCTAGTTGGCAAACGGCCATCACAGCTTCCGTTGGCCCAGGTGAAAAGTTCAGCGTTTTCTAAACTTCCGTGGCAAATCTGATCCCAAAAAAACTTCCAGATATACAGTGCTCCAATACGTGTACTTCCGTGAGAAAAATGTTATTTTACCCTTAATTTACTACTTTTTCACTGTTTCTCATGATATATGTAAAGGCACAAATGAATGAAGAATTCATCTATCTTTGCAGTGATGTGGTCCTCTCAAAATGGTTTTAGCAAATAGTACGTACCGATAATAATTATTATCTTTCGGCGTGCAACCATTTAAAACCGTTTAAAGTTTCATGGGGTCCAATTTATATCCATCAGCATCCGCCAATTATGATATTGTTGAACCAGGAAGACCCAACTCTGACAGCTTAACTCGAGACAGACACTACATTATTAAAAAGAGGAAAAATTAATTATACAGTACTATGAAAAATAAAGGAGCAGTGATGATAGCTCGTGTTGAGATAACATTAATCTTTAATCTTTAAGATCCTGCTCAGAAACTTGGTCAAGTGTTGGACGATGCTGATTGGTAAACTCTATTTTACTTTCTATGCATGATTATTGGTCTCAGGTTCTAGGGGTTGTTTGTATTATGTCTGTAATTTTTATCCCAGCTACTGTATTTCCAAACTGAAATTGGGATAGATTTTGCAAAGTGTTACGAAACAAGTGAATGTATATAATTCATCCGGTGCTCAATATAAATTTCAGTTGACATTTTTAAAAATTAAATAAATTACTTAAAAATATTTTACTTATGTGTGTTATTAGATTATACATAAGTTTATAAGTCAAGAATCTTAGTTTTATGATAAATAATAAATATAAATATTTAAAAGTAATTTTAAATTTTTAATTAAAAAATCAATGGGCTTAGTATTAAGGGGTAGTGTGTGTATGTGTTGTGAATTCCAATGGAAAGACCAAAGCGCTTGTGTCATGATATCAATGTTGTTTTACCAAAGCTTGTGAAGTTCTGTATTCAAGACTCGAGAAAATAAGCTGAAAAATCAAATAACTATAGAAAAGTTATCAACGGTTGATTGGATCAAGTGGTAAGCGGCTTGTTCCAGCTTAAGTAAGATCTCGAGTTCGAGTCCTTGTGTATGCAGAAGTCACCGTTGGGAGACTCACCTATCATTTTCAGGTGCACGACGTGTGTCTTATCCGGATTAGTCGGGACGAAGCTCCGGAAACCGGACGGGAAACAAAAAAATAACTATAGCAAAGTTGATATGATCTATTTAGAAAAAGAAGGTACAATATGGGCTAAAAGGATATGAAAAACCTTACAAATGAAGTGTGATTTATAAAGTTCAACGAGTTCTCGAGTTCTCCTTTCCAGTAGATTAGTGTTTAAGTAAAAGCAGCCAATAACCTCAAAAAGGTTATCCGGCCACTTGTGCTGGTTAACTTATAATTATAATCTTTTGTTCTTTAAATGCGATTGGTCTAGAAGCTTACTTTCTAATATTATGGATTAGAATGTAAATAGCATTCTTATAGGCATAAAATAAGAGTAGGAAATATACTTCGACCCTATTTGCATTAGCGCATTGGGAAATTATGTTCACACAAGTAGAGACAAAACTTCAATCATATATTTATTTTGTAGACCGTAAATTATATTAAAAAAGTAACGTATACCATTAACCCCAAAGGAATACTTTGTACAACATTGTAACCATATTTCATAAGATTTTTTGAAAAACCAATCAGACAAATTATTTACTTCTCAAACAAATTTTACCTTCCCTAGCTGCGTAACTAGTTTGAAAGAGATATCCCAGACGGGAAAATTAAAAAAAAAATTAAAAAAGTAATGTAGCTATCAATTTTCTTTAATGTCTTTTTCTCTTCCTTCCTTCCTTTTCAACGACCAATTACTAACTTAACAATGGTTGGTAACCTTCGATTATGTTATAAATAAATCCCTTAAACCTATTAAAAATGATTAAAAGTATATATTGCTTACTATTAATAATAAAGTATAATAGGGTATTACATAAAAAATAATTTCTTTCTCATGTTTGCCTTCTCTAGTTCTTAAAACGTAACCAGACAAAACTTTTGGCACCTTTGAGCGAATATAAAACCCCTTTTCCATTGTAAAAATGAAATATACAGTATTAAATATTTGCTGTTTTGATCATTATAAATTAACATCATGTTTTGTTCATCATTTTTTTAGTAGACAATGAAGATATTTTATTTATTGAACCACCCTAGCCTAGCCTGTCTCATGACTAAGAACTTCACAAGAGATCAGATTAATTCAGATTGAACCAGGTGGGAGATTGGCAAGCTCTACCACCCACAACGTTGAATTCCCAAATTTAAACTTGAGATTATAGACTAAATTATAAAATGGTTAGAACTATATAAATTGAGCTAGAGTGAATTAAAGTTCAATACTTGAGTTGCAACCGATCAAAACTATGGGGACTGATTTGCATGCGTAGAGTCTGATTCACAACCTAATCAAAACTATACAGAGACAAAAATATTAATTTTCCCACTTGATTGTGAGTAGAACCGAGTGTTTCGTATGATGAGATAACAAAGACTATTGTTCATAATTTAGCTCACAGGAGATTTATCAATATATATATATTAGGGCTCGGTGAAAGTTCATAGGAGGTCCATATGTCTGGGAAGCGATTACTAGTTAGGGCCCATTGTTTTGCCCTAAAATCATAAGAATTGGGCCTCATGGTCATACATCAAATTTTATAGATCACAGACTTTAATGTTGGCCCAATTTGAGAGTTCAATTTTTTTGTCCTCAAACTGTTAAACTGGGCCTTAAGCCCACATCGTGTGGTTATTTTTTTTATACATGAATTTTAGACAGGGGTTGGGCTCACCCACAAGCCAAGGGTCAGGTGAAATCCCCCTTCTTCTTATGTCATACCAATGTGGTTATTTATGATACCTGTGACAATACGAATTCAACCAATGGCAGACATGATTAAACTGGGCCTTAAGCCCACATCATGTGGTTACTGTTGAGTGCTGATGTAGGGAAGATTGAGTGAATTTAACAATTTAAAAATCGGTGATTTATTACGAGTGCCCCTACCACCTTCAGCAGTTGTGCTTCAATGATCGTCTGGGATATTCTCCACATTTTGTATAGTTTCCTTTTCTTTTGAGCCTTGTGCTCTCTTTATGTACCAAAAAAACAAAAAATAAAAATCATGGGGCCCACATAATAGAAGTTAAACAGTTAATGGCTTTGTTAAATGTGCACCACTTTTATAACATTATGTGTACTTTTACACCATTGAAAACTTTATGGTACCATACGCTCATAGCCCAAAACTTCATTGTTAAAATTGCACCTTTGTCCAAAAATTTAATATAATTAAAATTAGGAAAAATGTTGAAAAATCACAAATTGTAAAATTTTGTTGCTCAAAGGCATTTAAGGACTCATCCTTGAGTGAGAGCAACTTTTATTAAATTGTATCCAACATATCTTCAACTATGTGTAAATTTTTTTAATACAAATAATATTTAACCGATACATTTTTTTGCTTGCAAAATTTTTAGAGGGTTGAGTTTGGATGACCGTACCCATCTAAAGCTAGAATAAGCCTATTGTTTAAATTATCTGAGTGAAGATACTCTCCATTTGATAGAATTTGAAAATTAAACTATGTTATTGATTACTTATGAAAAAGCTAATTTGTTAGATTTTTTATATTATATGCATGTTTTTTCCTATTTAGCATAACGCATAGAACCTTGGAGTCATAATTTGTTTCTTGTGTGAAATTGAAGCTTTCAATTTTTGTCATAATGAAGAGCGACTCTCTTAAAAAAATAAAGGGAATGAATTTTTTTAGTGGACACATTACTTTTTATTAGAAGCAATCATATGCACTATTAAATAGTAACTGCGAGGTGTCAATACATCTCTTTTTCTAGTGTCAATACATCTCTCTTTTTTTCATACAAAGTGTCAATACATCTCTAAATAAATAGGGATTTAAATTTTTATTTGATACATTGTGGAAGATTAACTATTCCGATGGGTTCAAACCTATTTATAAAAATAAACAAGTCTTTTTTATCATGTTACTTTATATTCTGTTGACACTTTTTTGGGTCCGTTTGTAAACAAGGTAGAGAAGTGTTTTATCATTTGCGAGATAAAAATGTAAAGGAGATCATATCATTTTACGAAAAATACTGTTAAACGCACGTTTAACTTTTTTAAACGGAATGTCAAACAAGCACTTCGTCCGTTGTTTATTATGTTGGTTAACGCCTTAAAACAATTGTGAATTTTGAGAATAAATAACAACACGTTTCCTTTGAAAATTTATAAGCTTTTCCATTGCTCACTACATAAATATCATCTCTCATTTTTCATATATTATTAATGCGAGTTTATATATATTATATTATAACATGTGATTGCTTTCTCATTCCGATTAAGAACTGTCTGCAAATTGATGATTTTATGGACTAATTAAAATTTGAGATAGGAAATGAAAGTAAGTTGGGACAGAGAGAGAGAGAGAGATATATATATATATATATATAGAAAGAGAGAGGGGTTTGGGAAATTGATTGACACAGTTATGTTTGTTCATATGTATATAATAATGGAAGGAGGTGTCTCATATGGAGATAAGGATGAATAGCCTACAGAATGAATAATGATAATGATAATAATGAAAAAGGGAAATAGAGTACTTGTTTTGATTACCCATCCACCTTCAATCATCATCACTCATATTTTCACTCGCTTTAGTTAACGGTATAGTTTTAAAAAAAGGGTTAAATCAATTAAAAATAATAAATATATAATAATTGTTTTTAATCATGGAATAAAGTAGCAACAAGGAAAATCATGAAAGAGGTGAAAAATGTAATTATCAGTCTGATTAATCCAAATGGGACCTTCTAAAAACAGAACAAGGCAGTTCATAAGCAAGATCTTTATAGATAAAGAGGGAATGGAGTAGGTATTAAAAAGTACAACTAATCATTCCATTACATTAAAGATAGAAGGTCACATTTTTAACTTTATCTAAAAATAAAAAAATTAAATTTATTCATATTTAGTAATAAGATTTCATAAATTACATCCAAAAAGTCATAGAAATTGAGATCTTAAACAAGGGGTAATCTTAAAAAAAATGTAACTAATA
>JANTPZ010142335.1:0-11561 GCA_025593235.1 Vachellia pachyceras
CATATATCTTCAGAAACAGTAGTGGTAAGATTGGCCAAAGCAATAGAAAATTAGAAACAACTACACGAGAAAAATTGAATTAAAATGTTCATGAAAATTGAAAATATTAGCCCCACACACACGAGCACATCCTATTAGCTGAATTGCGGCGAAATTGATAGGAGTAACGGTTGGCCACTAGAATTCTTTGCACATTTTCAGTATTTCTTGCGCCAAAAAGTGATGGCGGTGTCTTTAATTCTTGGGGCGAAGAATGATGATTGGTTGGTTTCGAAATTCTATACGACGGCACTTTTTTGTGTCGTCATTCCGGACTCCGGAGTTTAGCGCGCGCACTCTTTTCATGAAATGGGCATTTTAGCGTTTGATTTCCGCGCGACCCACCATCCAATTCCTGATGACGTGCTCACTTTTAATTGGCTGTTGAGTAATTTTCTTTCTTTATTTTTTTATGAGGTTGTTGAGTAATTTTCTAATGCTGTGTTTGGATAGTCCGTTACAAACCTCAAAAGCCATTCTTGCGTTTACCGAGATAAAATTCCTCTCACATATTTACTTTGAAATATGTGCCTGTTCTCTTAACGGACTATCCAAACACACCCTATTACGTGATTGATCAACTCAAATTTGGAAGAAAATGCATCGCGCTTCATTTATTTTCGTTGACAAGAAAATATTAAACATATTTAATGTTTGAAAGCTTGACCTCTATTTAACAAGTTCACAATGTCTAGAATTGATCCCCACGTCAAAAATCATCAAAGGATGTTTAATATATTTTACAATCTGCGTACTTTTAGTTTTTTAAAAAACCAAAAGAAAAACAATAGACAATATTTTGTCAAGATCCAAGATTTTGGTCTACTATTATTCTTAACAATTAATAATTTTTTAATTAATTTTCTTAGGTCGTGAATGCACTTTATAGAGCTTATCCGGTCCGTCAATTATTGATCCATGAAATTAGAAGTACAAACTGGCAACATGTGACGCCACCGGGCCTTCTCTTCAACTAACAAAGATTCCTGACTACAAATTAATTCTGACTACCAGCAAATTACGGACTTTGGATATATCTGTGTAGCCTATAGTTGATAAATAGGAGCATAGCTTCTTCTACATTATTTTTATATTGATTGATGATAATGATAACTTTATTTATCTTGATAATAACACGCCTTTTCTTCTTTTTTAAATATATTATTTTTATTTGAAATTGAACTTCTACATATTAACTTTATTTTTTTTATCTTTTGAACCTTTCATAATTTATTTTTTTTATTCTAAATTGAAAATTTTTACGGTTCATTAAGCTGGTAAAGAAAACGAAAAACTGCAATAATAGTTTGGATCATTTTAATTTTTTGTGAAGAAACCTTTATGTGTATTAAAATTTCCGATTCATTAAATAGATAGTATGAACGAGTGTGATATCTCAAAAATTGTCTGAGAAAACAATTTAAAATAAAATTCAAAAGACATTCCTTGTAAGGCTTATACGAACACGTGGAAATTCAAATTCTTGAACCTTGCAGAGTTTGTTTAAATTATGTATACTCATTGTGTACTACTTTAACGTGAGCTTGACGATAGAGCAAAGGATGGATAGACCAATGGAGAAGCTGCCATGGAGAATAAAGTCTATTCATACCATGCTTTAAATAGAAGCAAATTAAAGACACCAAAACGATGAAATGTGGTGGCAGAAGCGACATATATATGCGATTGAGTTGGAGCAAGTTCGGCCTGGTGGGTCATAGATTCTACTTGAAGAAATCAAATGTGGATGGAACCAGTCCAGAATATTTTAGGCACGTTTCCTATTAAGAATATAAAGAAAAATATTTTCAATTATTATTTGGTTGATTAAATTTACTTGTCTTTTAGCAGACGCATCCCTTGTGTTCATCTAGCGCTTATAGTATTTATTTAAAAGCATCTAATGCTCTAAAATATTTTTTTGGTGCATCTAATATTTTAAAATATTTTTTCAACACTTTAAAATATTTGTTTAGTGCATTTGACCCTCTGAAGCATTTTTTAAATGCATATAATACCTTAAAATATTTTTTTGTTATATCCAGTATCAATACACAAAAAATGCTTTTGGATGTTGGATTTATCTAAAAAAATACTTTAGAATGATGGATATACTACAAATAATTTAGGATGCTAGATAGATTTAAAAAAGTATTTCAAAGTACTAGATGCAGAAAAACCCAAACTTAAATACAAAGTAATTATTTATTCCTTATTAAATTTCTTATTATTTTGTGCAGTGATGGATGCTTGCATTTGAACAACGTTATATGCAAAATAGTGATATATAGTCCAAAATAAATTCGAGTGAATTTAGTCGTGAGAATTAACATTTAATGCATTATTCTCTTTTTAATATACTCTGCATATATTAATGTTTAGCCGTAAGGGAAAACAAGGTGGGACAAAACGTTGTGCACTGAATTAAATCATTAATAGTGAAGATGATCAGTTTATGGTGCCTACCAGGGAGGAGGGTGGTGCAATGACGTGGAATCATGCGCCGAGAGAGCGAGTACTCGCAGGGGTTCAACTCGCTACATGACCAAGTTGGAGGTCTTCTCTGGCATTTTAAGTAACAATGCCTCTCGCAACCCAGGTACTCTACTATTTTTATTTTTTTTATCGAACTTAACTGTTGTAGCTGAGACAAAAAGTTATCTTTACAAGCATAAGATATGGAAGATATATCTTTAGTGTTTAAATCTGGAAATGATGCATAGGGCCCCGCTTTACGAGACCATAAAAATTAGAGGAAAGAACGAAGTACGAATTGAACTAAAATGCGTCAATATTATATGTCAATGAAATAATTTAATTCGATATATAACATGGATATAGAGATTCTCTATGAATTAAATTAAGCATATTATTTGTTAAGGCTTGCACAACTTTTTGATGTTCCTTTTTAAATAACTATACATCCTAGAAATTAAATAATGATCACGGGTCCATGATGTGTAAAAAAATGAAGTGTGAATATTTCTGACTCTGCGTTTACACTGAAGGGGTTAAAAATTCTGTTGTCCGTGTTGAAGTTCCACGACGGGTGTCCCCATCCACGTTCCTTTCACATGCTCTTTTACGAGATCTGTATTTCTCTCCAGCCAAAAGCTTTCAACCCTTGTTTGTTTCTCTTGTCATGTTCTTTACTCCTTGCTTTGTCTGCTCTTCTGGGCTATTAAATGCAAAATATACAAGGTCTTAATTCTCAAGTATATTATTTTTCTAACAATATTACAATAAAAACTATAATAATTTTTAATAGTTAAAATAATCAGTATTAAAAACTATAACAATCTTAGATGCAGAGTTTCTTTTATAACAGTATGATAGGCGTGTGGTATCATTATCACATAAGGCATATAGAAGGTTTTTCAGTCTTGAATTTGTGTATGCGCAGATTTCTACAATTGGAACCGTGTTAAGATCAGATATTGTGATGGAGGCTCTTTCACGGGAGATGCCTTGTTCAGCAACGGGGTAATTGTCTCTTTCCCCTCCGTATTGAAAAAAAGAGTATTTAATTAATTAGTTTCACTGTTAAATTGTGAAAGCTAGACAATATTATGTGGTGACTTTTGGTGGATATATGCATGTGAAATGAAACCCAGACAACATTGCTTTATTTCAAAGGACAAAAGATTTGGGAAGCAATCATTCACGACCTACTGCCTAAAGGTTTGGGCAAGGCACGCAAGGTATACTGCTATTCCTCTTCTCTTTCTGCTTATTTCTTCAAGGCATCTAACCATATTTTAATACTCAAAAATAGCTTTCCTTCAGTAATTTGCTTTATATCTGAATTGGTATGATGTATGAAGAACAAGTTACTGTATATTTTGGTCTGCTTGTGTAGGCTTTGCTTTCAGGTTGTTCGGCTGGGGGTTTAGCGACATTTCATCATTGTGACAGATTTGCTAGTTATTTGCCCAGGAATGCTAGTGTTAAATGCTTGAGTGATGCTGGCTTCTTTCTTGACGGGTAAGCTCACACTCTACATATGGAAGCATTATAATATAATTAAAGCTTCATCTGCATTATTAAATTACTTCAATATCCTGTCAAAACATTTTGTTCCTATCTCGCTCTATACAGGAGAGATATCGCTTTGAACCACACTATGAGGTACTTCTTCAAAAGCCTTGTTTTATTGCAGGTAAACCTCTGATACATTACTCACATTACACATATAGATATCGTGGATCTCATTTGAAGTGTGTTACTTAATCTTATTTTATTTAGTGTATCAAGTGAAACGCCATTTTGTTTTTTCAATGTAACTCTAAGCATTCAAGATCGCATAAAGAAGAAATGGAACCACTAATTTTATTCTTTTTGCAAACTCAAATTGCCATCTTACTTGACACTTTTTGTTCCACAGGGGATAGAACGGAATCTAAACAGAAACTGCACGAGGTCCCTATTCTTTCCAGACTTGGTAAATTTTCGTGATGAACTCCGATCATTAGCTCGCAAAATTCACTGTTCCCTCAGTAATCAAGATTTTGACGTCATGTTTTCATGCAGTGCTTCTTTCCTCAGTATGTATTGAAATACACAAGTACACCGTATTTCATCTTGAACTCTGCTTATGATGTATTCCAAGTAAGAATTCCTGACACTTAGCCTCATGTGATCTTATCACTATAACCCACGAATTACGATGAATGAATATAACTTGAAATAACTTCAACAGTTCCATCACATATTGGTTCCACCTTCTTCTGATTTGCGTGGACACTGGAATCACTGCAAGATGAACCCAGCAGCATGCACTCAAGACCAAATTAATGTACTGCAAGGTTGTCCCTTAGAAGAATTATTTTCTCTGTTCTGCAAGTGTTCAATGTTCATGCTTCTCTTATCAGTAAATAAAATCGATTTTTTTACTGTCCTTTAATTCATTGGATGTTATTCAGGCTTTAGGAGCCACATGCTTGCAGTTTTGAGACCGTTCTATATATATTCAAGAAGAGGGGGAATGTTCATTAATTCATGCTTTGCTCATTGTCAAAGTGAATCCCAAGATACATGGTTTGGAGATTATTCCCCAAAAATAAACGACAAGGTATATACCAATCTTGATCTTTGATACAGCGAAATGATGATAAATTTGTTACGAGCATGTGTGGTTTTTTAAAGTTGCTACTTGCATATTAATTTCCACTTACTGCATAACAAGTCAATTGGCTCGCTTCTGATCGCTTGTTAAGCCTGTACTGGGTAATACTCATTAGACAAGAGATTCTGAACTAAATAATACTATCACAGGAACATCCCGTTGAAATTGTTAAGGAAATAGTGAAATACTGTACCATTAAAAAGATTTCATCACGGATAAGATCCAAGTCTGATTTTTGCGTATTTTTTAGAAAGATTTTGATAAACTTCTGTGTAAAATAATTTTTGGGTTATCAGCATTGTTTCGTTCTTTCTTTCTTTCTTTGGGTGCAGAGCTTTTCTCCTTAATAACTTGTGAACTGCTCTTCGACAGACTATAGCGGAAACAGTTGGAGATTGGTATTTTGGTAGAGACAGAACCAAGGAAATAGACTGCTCCTATCCATGCGATGAAACTTGTCATAATCTTATACCGCAGGCTCAGGTAAATAATTTTGACGTCAAATTACATTTTTATAAAAATTTAATAACAATTTGATTCTTAATTGATGGGCCAGATTAATTTTAATCTCCCTTAAAATAAAGTTGGTTCTTAGTCCATTCGACATCTATACCTTGTTTGACAAACAGGTTAAATGATTAATATACAATAAATAGCCCTCAATAGACAAGACATATTCCTAGGACCAAACTGTTAATTTATATATCTGATCTGATTCGAGTTAAATTGTTGCAGGATGATGAAAAGACTGGAGGATTGAAGATTTAGCTTCAAGCTTCAAGTTAAAAGTTAAAACGTATATCACAGAGAAGATTTGATTCAAGTTCGATTGTTGCAGGAGGGAAATAGTCAGCTTCACGCTTCTTTATTTCTCAAACAGATGCTCTGAGATGGGGAATATTGAAAGAATTTAGGTGGAGAGCTGTGCAAGCACTAAATGATTCGGATAGGAAATTCTTTGACAGAACCAGGAATAGAAGATAGAAAAGTAATAGAGAAAAATATAGCTTTTTAGTGATTCTTATTCAACCAGAGACACATTATATTCTTTGCTTATTATTTCGTCAATCCCCTAATAAATTACCGTTTCACCATTGCTTCTCCAATCACACTTTTTTTTTTCCAAGCCTCAATATTCCTTAAGCAATGGATATAATATTGTCCAAGCACAGTAACGGAAATGATGTATCTAGTAGTTGGAAGCAACTAAATGACTAAGATTATATAGCTGAACACAAATAATGATCTTTTCAGAGTATCTTTAAGAGAGATATATATATATATATATATAAGGGGATTTGATCCTCAACCAAAATTGAAAAAAAAGAGTTACTTAGGGTTTTTATGCTCTAATATTTGGATCAAAATTAGATAGCAGTAGTTATTTATTGAATTTGAAAGAAAAACAAGAGGGACAGCGCAATAATATTCCAGTGAAAAAACTAAGAAACATAAAAAACAGAGAACACCAGTGAGCAACTATACAAAGGCAAGGCAACCAATGAAGTGCAAGAAGGTTTATAAAGTTCAATTTCACAGCACTGGCTGAAAAAAATTTCAAAGCGATTTTTTTGGTGATAAATTTACAGCTTTTGATTCCTACTATGTAGATGGGAGAAAAAAAAATTGGAAAGTGGGTGTTGTTAGAAAGAATCAGGTTCTGTTTGTATTAGCACTCAAAAATTACGTTTATGCAAGTTAAAACAAAATTCATTTCACATACTTATATCGTAAATAACGTTAGAAAATCAACTTTTACCCCTAATTTCAGCAGCCACTTAGAGAATAAAAATTAGCCATAAATAAATACAATTTTTTATATGTTGAACAATACTCAACTTTCGAGTCTGTTGTTTTGAAATATAGGTCCTCCAATTTGATCTTTTAACCATTTTCATCATTATTGCCACTTGTAAGGAAGACTGAATCAAAAAAATAAATTCTAACACATTAATATTTTTAAGTTAATTTACGTATATTTATCTTAAATTGCATAAAATTACTTAAAAAATGTTAATTCAAACTGGCAAAATGTGCCCAACATAATTACCATTTGTCCCCTCAATCCCATACCTCAACATACTTGAAGAATTAATTTTTCTAGTGACAATGCATCTATAAAGGACATTTTTGAAAAATGGTATTAATTAGTAATAAAATTAATTAGTTGGCAAAAAAAGTAATAAAATTAATTATATTTTTTTTTCATAATTTTGATGCGATGGTTAAAAGTGGGGTGAAATGGGTAGATCCCAACCATGGTCTCTCCTAAAATGACCAATTATGTAATTTCAGTATTCCACAGTATGGAAATCACGCCACTCAGACCGTATCCGTATATCCGCCCAACACTCGTCCTATGAACCTACACCATCTGTCCTTGAATGAGTTGGATCCCTCGCGCCACCAGCATGGAGCCTTTCCCCGCCCGCCGGGCACGGTAGCTCAGAACCACCATTACCCTTCTCTTAAAATGACTAAAACGCCCTTTCTCACTATGAAGCACCAAAACGCAGCCGTTTTTTCCAGATTCCCTGCCTTGCCTTTTTCCCCTCCTCCTCCTCCTCCTCCTTCCTCAAGCTTCTCTACCTCGTTCACTACTCTGACGAGCAAGAGCACCAGGAGTAACAAACACTCTCAGAGAGCTTCCAGGTGGAGTGGGTGCAATTGGATTATCCTCAAGCCAATGCCTGCCTCTTCCTCTATCAAATATAGCTGTGACGATAGTGATAATTACAGCAATAACAACAATGGCGCTCTTCGTAATTTCAAGCTGAACGAGTCCACCTTCCTTGCTTCCCTCATGCCTAAGAAAGAGATTGGTGCTGATCGCTTCCTTGATGGTCACCCGGAGTACGATGGCCGAGGTGCTGTCATCGCTATCTTCGGTATTTCTCCATCCCATTTAGCTCATCAATCACTCACTGATTTGACTTTGACTGGTGATTTTGTTTTGTTTCGTATTCTTCTTCCTCTGTTCTCTCACTAGTCCTTCTAGTAAGAATTTCCTCGCTTCTTATTCATTGATGACTAACATTGGGCCCGTTTGGCAACGCGTACTTTTAGCTAAGCCGAGCTAAACAGAGATAAAGTTTTACAGAAAAATACTGTTTAACGTGATTTTGAGCTATCGATAATCGTTGCCAAACACAACCATTATATATATAAGTGGATTCAGTAGCACTTCTTATTCTATTGGCGTTGCGCCCACGCAATGTGCTGCTACTGAGAACGTTTAGACTTTATTTGAAAATTTCTTGTATTCTAATGTGTCTTTGTGCTATGGAAGCCATGCTATAGCTAGTAGTTTGATGCTGTGACACGCGTCTTATTTGTTCATTCGAAATGTTTGCATGTTTTCAGATTCCGGTGTAGACCCTGCAGCTGCTGGATTACAGGTTACCTCTGATGGGAAACCAAAAATTCTTGACATCCTTGACTGGTAAGTGGAAGGCTACTTGTTGCATTTATCATTAATAGGGATTTTTTTTCCTGGTTTACCAACGAGTATCCGGTGCCTTTCCCTTCAGCACTGGGAGTGGAGATGTTGATACCGCAAAGGTGGTGAAGGCTGACGCTGATGGTCGTATCGGGGGGGCATCAGGTTAGTGCTTGTGAATGTTCAATTGCCTGTTATTTACAATGCATGTTAATATGCTAGGAAGACACTCGAGTTTTCAGACTTCTTTAATTAACTTGTAGCTATTGCAAATTCTTGGACGGTGGCAAGTGCTGGAGAATATTAATTAGCTCTTGACTAACTAAGATGAAAACACTTTGCTGGAAGGATATTTCATAATTTCATGGTTCGATAAATTACAATGATTGTGTATGGGAGTACTAACCAAATCTCCTCCTTATGCTCATCTTGCGGTGACTGCTAGCTGCTTATTCTCAAACTAATACTTGAATGGGTTGCTGAAGTGACTATTTGTGGTATCATCTCATTATAGAATAATGCAGTAAGTTTAAAGACAATCATAAAGCAGCCGCACAGGGACTAAATAGGACAACCTCAATTATCTTTGATCACTCTAAAAAAGCATCTGAATCTAGTGAGCTATGTGTATTTTACTTATCCTAATACTCCTGTGATAGTCTTAATATTAAGTGTTTTTTGTCTTATAACCCTAATTTATTTCTCATGTACTCATAATTTTGTCGTCAAAATCATTTTCCCCTTGCCCCGTGTCTCTCCTTTATGCTTGAGTTGTGTGTTCTCCCTAAGTACGTTAATATGAGTAATTGGTGTGTTGAGCTAATGAGCTCTTGTTTGTGCTTAAATCCTATAAAGTATAAATATGACGTGCAGGGTCATCTTTGGTTATCAATGCTTCATGGAAAAATCCTTCTGGTGAATGGCATGTGGGTTCTAAATTGGTTTATGAGTTCTTCACAGATACATTGACTTCTAGGTTGAAGGTAACGTCTTAGTTTTATGGCAATATTTAGATAGGTTAATTACTCTTTGGACAGTATACTTATGGTTAACGTTTGTAATTTCCTTACTCTTCAAATTTTCATTTGCAGAAAGAAAGAAAGAAAAAGTGGGATGAGAAAAACCAGGAGGAAATTGCTAAGATTGTGAAAGAACTTGATGATTTTGACAAGGTTTTTGGAAAATTTTCATGATCTTGGTTAAATATGATAGTGCTTTAAATTATGTACAAAGCACTCACAACTCTAACAATTTGTGTGGAATAGATGAATAAATATAAGGCAAGTTGTTATATGTATCATGCATGTAAATCTATATATAATGTAAAAATCCTAACAAACCGCACCATTCATGGCTCACGAATAGTGTGGCATACAGGCATATTTCTCATATTCCCTGAAATACACAGGACCCAGCTGATTTGTTATTAATGCATAATTTTATTATATTTTTGCTTTTTCTTCCTTGCTGTTTCCTTTCTATTTGCTTGCATGATAAAATAGAAAAGGGAAAATTCTCCTGTTTTGATATTTGTAATGTGGTTTTAGTGGAAATACTCTAGAGAAAGATTGTTCTTCCTCACCTTAAAAAGGTACGAAAAGAGAAAGGAAATGAAAAATGTAGCCTTTAAATATGATTTACATCTAGACACAATTATTCCCTTTTTTGTAAAAAAAATGAAAATCTTGATTTATTCGCGTATTATTTTTGTTTTTTAACAGATCAAGTCAGAATTTAGATATTATGCTCCTTTGAACCTTGTGATTTCATGTGCCTCCTTGTATTGCATTTTTATTTGCTATACAATGTAATGCTGGGGATGACAAATTATGATGCATGTTCTAGAAACACACCAAAGTAGAGGATGCAAAGCTAAAAAAGGCTCGTGAAGATGTCCAGAATAGACTTGACATTCTGAGAAAGCAGTCTGAGGTGACATCAATTTTATTGCTCTTTGGTCGTTTTGCTGCTTTTTCTACTCTTTGATAATGGAAATAATTAAGTCAGTTAATGCCATATGATGTTCTGGATGTGTTTTCTATGCCACTTATTCCTCATGATTTTGATGTTTGAGATGTATTAAATTATTAATGGGTTACAATCGTAGAATTATGGTGGTTAGTGTGTATAATGCTTCTCTTGTGATTTCTTTTGGTATAGTTGTACTCTAGGCTTCACCATGGAAATAACTTCATGTTATTTATTTTGCGGCCAGAATCACTCAATGGCTGTATAGTGGGTAATAAGCCTCCGCAGAAATAGTTACTGAGAAACCAACAAGATAAAACTTGTTAGAAATCACTAACAAGATCATTGATGCAAACCAGCTCTCTACCTGTGTAACTTAATCTTGTTTCGTAACATTATTAATTTAGTATGGCAAATGGTTGAGTATCAAATATATTTTGGGTAAATCAGGAACTAATATGACATATCCTAAACTTAAACTGAATAACTTATCTATGGATATACTCATTTCTTTTTGGCGAGGCAAATTTAGGAGGTCAATAGGTTGTGTAAACTGATGCACTATAAAATTCACATATATTGAGTTACCCGAGAGGGATATATATACATCAAGGAGGAGCCTTATTATTAATGGCTCATTATTATAATTAAATACACAAATCATAATTCTAATTCCTGATTGTAAAGGATATCTTTCCTAATATATATATCTCAATCATATCTCAACACTCCCCCTCAAGTTGGAGCATAAATACTAATCAAGCCCAACTTATTACAAAGATAGTCAACCTGTATCCCAGTGAGGGCCTTAGTCAAAAGGTCGCCTAATTGATCACTAGACCGCACATGTCCTGTAGAAATGAAGTTCTCCTTGATCTTGTCTCTAATAAAGTGACAATCAATCTCGATATGTTTCGTTCGTTCATGAAACACAGAGTTAGAGGCTATGTGCAAGGCAGCTTTGTTATCACACCATAACTTTGCTGGTAA
>JANTPZ010142337.1:0-16047 GCA_025593235.1 Vachellia pachyceras
ACATTTTTCATCATGATTTTCAATATTCAATTCTTTTTCAACTGCAAGATCGATGCTCAGAATAGGAAGGTCTTCTTCTGTATGTTTTTCCTCATGATTTTCAATATTCAATTCTTCCTCCTCCTTGTTTGTTTCTTTGATAGGGGCAGCAACAATTTCTGTTTTAATCTCCTTTGAATTTGATATCTCTTTTGAAACTCTCTCTTGCTTGATCTTCCTCTCATACTTATCAACTAGAGGAACCAACTCTTCGATATCCAAGAAGATCCACAGCTTTACAAAATTAGCTAATTCAAGATTAAGCCCGCGTATAAAATGATACCTAATGGCCTTTGGAGTCCCCTTCACACAAGCTCTTGTCATGGCTAACTCCACCTCTTGGAAATAAACATCAACACTCATGGAGCCTTGTTTCAATTCTTTCAACTTTTGACAAAAGTCTCTTAAAGATTTGGAGTTATGCCTAGACATACTTTGAGCTGCTTCAACATACATCCTTTGAAGTCTTTTATCAATATCTCAGAAATCCTCTGAATATTCTTTTTCACTGTACATATTGTACTTTTTTTTATAAGGAAAGTACCGAATGACACCAAGATTGTTCAAGAAAATCAAGATTGACACAGATTGTTCAAGAATGACACAAAGAATGAAAAAGGAGCAAACTGAATCAAGAAATTCCAGAAAACACACTCAATTTGAAACGGGTAAAACTAAATCTAGAAATCTTGGATTGAAACGATTCCAAAACAAGCAGAAAGATGAGACTCTAAACTATGAAAACGAGCTACTAAACATTCTAAAACACGAAAGAAAAGTGGACGAATGGATGGAGACAATTTGATGATGACCTGGAAAGAACAGACGCAAGAAAAGACTAAACAATGAACGAAATTCAAACAAAATGAACAAAAAGATAAAACCTGAGTTTAGGAACGAAGATCTGATACCAAGATGGTGCGAACCCAATAGGGAAAGGTTAGAACCCACAGCCAATCCGAATATACGCACCCCAAGAACGCTAAACAAAGGTTGACGATCCACTTGAACCCTTGAGCACGGAAGAATAAGGACCCGAAGTGTTGAAAGACGTCATAAGGTTGATCAAACCTTGATAAGTCATTAGTTCAATAAAGAACCCTAGAGAGAATCCTCTCTCAAGAAGCAACTTGCACAATGCAAAGTTTATGATAATCTCCAAAACTAATCTCCAGAATGTGCATTACAATGTATTTATAAAGGTTATATTCTGAAATTCTAAAGGATAGAATGCAATCTAAAATCTAGGAAGATAAAATTCAAATTTCAAAATAGTATCTATCCTAAAATCTAGGAAGAAGAATATTCAACAGAATATCTTCTAACTAATTTTGAATTTCAAATTTAAAACTAATATCTATCCTAATATCTTGCTAATTTGAAATTCAAATTACAAATTTTCGCATAAAATAAATAAGCAATTTCTAATCTGCATTTTAGGCCCAAAATGTAATTATTTAGGTCCAAATGAGTCCTCATATGTATAGCCCATGGTCCAAGCCCTTTCATTTAAAGCCTCTAAGCCCAAAATAGGATCTGCAGGACTTTGAACCCAAATCAAGTTAGTGACACCTTGAAGTCTTCATTCTCATTTGTTGCATGAAACTGGATCGCATTTGCATTCTTGTGGAAGAGCAAGTTTTTGGAGTGTGCCTTCCAGTGAGGATTAACTTGAACTAAAAATTTTTGCTCGCTATGTATTATAGCAATTAGTAGTTACATGTAAAATGTAGCTCTTATGATATGTATATAGCATTTGGTAGTTGAGCCTTGATTGGCCAATCAAGTCACAGATTTTGTTTTGGGACAATAATTTTTTGTCCTGCAATTCCAAGTTAAATTAATGGTTTATCTTCTCAATAGTTATATAGTCAGGGCCTATTATTCTTTAATCTTCACTTCTATATATATATATATATATGATGGAATGACACACCACAAATGTTGGTAAAGACTTCACTTATTTCCTGCGGATTTTTATCTTTGGATTTTTGTAATACCTCTTTTATCTTCACTTTATTATCCATTAGAGACCTTAGCTAGATCACTTGGAGCCATTATATAAGCTAGAATTAGTTATCTATGTGAATTTCAAAACCCACTTTGACTATTATTCGTTAAAAACTTAACATTTTAGGCCCAACTTAAAAAATTAACAACTAATTCTAGAAAAATCTAGCTCACATGATCTTGGTCTCCAAAGAAAACTTATTTCATAGCTTATGAGAAAAAAATAATCCTTGAACCAAATAATTTCCAAACCAAGTTGAAAAGACTTGGAAAATCACTATTCACTTGGTCATGACGGAGGAATTTCATCCCGGCCATTTTTTGTTTTTGTCGCAGCGAACTTTTGAGTTGGTCCTGGTGAATTTTCCAGAACATAGCAAAATTCCTCTCGGACCACTTTCATTGCAACCACTTTCATTTTATTTTCTTGCAAAATAGCACATTTGACATCTCTTATACTTCTATTCACTCTACAAACCCTTGAACACTCTATAGTCCTTCGTTTAGCTCTTATCCCCAGTTACAGGAAAATGAGGATATTACAATTTTCCTGAGAATTTTACATGCGGATGTTTACCTGGGGATTTTTTGTAAGTAATCCGTAGGAAAGTAAATTTCCATTAACCTTATACTTGTAGATTAAAATTCATAGGAAAATCCACAGGAAAACAATTTCCTCCAAATGTTTAGCCAAAATTCGCAGGAAAATCCCCATGAATACAACATTTTTTTATAGTGTTTAGAGTCAAAGAATTGATGTGTTTTAATGGCAATGTTTGCAAATTCTTTTGATGAAATATTCTTGTGATGATGTGAAAACCTTTGAACATAAAATTATTGGTTGGAATGTGCCAATGTCTATTCTTGTATATATATATAGGTGATGACAATTTGTGTATATGCCTTGCTCGAGTGTTAGAAAATGATGATTGAGATATTGGAAGAGGAGGATGTTGTTATTGAAGGGAGGCTATTAGAGAGGAATGGGAGAACATTTAGCATGCTTAAAGAGGAAACAAGAATGAAGGACTTCTGGCTATACACCAAAAGATCTTAGGCCCAATGTGTTACGAAGGCCCATGACACATGTTGATGTTAAGGGGAGAATCCATGGTCCAGACTTGTACTCTGTGGATCTAGCCAGTCCACATAATTTGAATGGTTAACTTTTGGGTAGCGACTAGTTATATGGAACAGCCTCAGCTTCGTTCAGTAAGAGGAAATAAGGTGGAGGATTTATAAGGGAGATTCAATGATTAAGGAAAGTGGTCATATGGTTATTGACCCAATTGATTTTGTGGTCATTGTGATATATCTACTATAAAAGTGATGATGTTAATATGCATATATATATATATATATATCTTGTGAAATGTGAATAGAGATGACTATGAAATTGTTTGGACAAGTTAGTGTTACTTGTGAAATTGTTTTTATGTACAATTAATTCTCTATCCCTCATAGGCACTCATTCGTATGCCTTTTAAGTTGATTTACCGGTTGCTGAGACTTTTGTCTCATCCTTTGCTATTAACATTTTTTAGGTGATAGCTCTTGTGCCAGGAATTCAAGGAAGGTTCTGGAGGCTTAAGTTGTGCTATAATCATTGTATAAACTCCTACTTTTGTATATGTGATACATTAATGTATATTGCCGCTACGATAGAGCTCATCTTTCTGTTACACTAATTGCGACATTTGTGCTCATATTTTTTGTTAAGATATTATTAGAAAGCAGGCCTATCGCTGATATTACTGTATTATTTTGGTGGATCCACTATATTGAATTGGTCTTAGCCGCAGGAACACCTTTTTATATTGGACAAGTTGGCAGTGAGCCATCAATTTGATTTTTGCATGGAAATTGAAAGTTTGGTTCATTCAATTTTGTAGTAGTGGTTATTTTTGAAAAGATGTTTATTAAGTTAAGTAACTGGTTAAGAGAGCTCGTTGTTACAGTATAAATAAGATTTAAGGGAAATAAGTACACTACCCATTCAAGTATGGTTAAAGTATATTATAAAGAAAGTATTGTGGTGACAGGATGAAATGAGATATAACAAAGTGAGGACTAAGGGATTTCATTTGTCAAAGAATAAAGATAGAATGTTAGAAGTCACCAAGATCATTGCAATACCATGGAAACTAGCATGAAATGGAATAGCATAGTAATAAAGTTCATCAAGGTAATTGTCATATGCGTTAAGTGTAACGCAATATGATTCATAATAGATAAGATGGCCAAGTCAATTTTTTAACAACTTAAGTCAACTGACTATTAAAGAAGTTGGCATAGCCATACAATAAAGAAGATAGACAGACTGCATAGAAGTACTAATGAACTTTAACGCAATATGCATATTTTATACCTAGATTTTAAAAGATCTCTCTCGGAAACTTTTGATACAAAGTTGAACTAGGTAGCATCTTTATAAGAGTAAGCAATATGAGAAAGTAAGGCAGACAGTAGAAAATCTGTTAAGAGACTATGTGTTAGAGCTTCAAGAAAACTCGAATGAGTAATTGCCTTTAGAAGAATATCCATATAATAATAGCTACCATTCTAGTAATTGCCATTAGGAAATATAGATTTCCATTATAAGAAATAAGGTTAAGAGAGAGGTGCACACAGTATAGAAGATAGAGGATCAAATTACAGCAACGACTCAAAGGTCAAAGAAAAAGCTGCAAGTAGTACATAGTCAGTGAAGAATCACACTGACAAGAGAAAATGACCACTAAAATTAAAAGCTCATTTGAGAGCTCTTTCCCAAACCTAGGTTTTATTCAAGTACTCACATTTTTTTCAGAATCTAGATTTTGTAACAAAACCTAAGTTTTGAAAAATCTATTTTCTCGTTAAATCACACACTCTCTCATAATAAATTTTCTCTTTCCTTGTTTTTCTTTCTTTCTCTTTCCTTTTTTCTACTTACTTTTTGTCTCAAACTCCGTAAAAGCTAATAACTTCTCAAACACAATCACCTTTCAAAACTTAGGGTTTTCCTCTAAATCTGTAGAAGCTATTCTCTCAAAATCTATTCTCCAAAACCTAGGTTTTACATCGAACTCCATTAAAGCTATTTTTAAACGACTTCCAAACAAGCTCTAAGATTAAAAATCATGATTATTTCAGGATTTCTCCGACGATAAGTAATGAACAATTGAAGAAAGCTAAGAAGTGTAGGTAAAGGAATATGAAGTTGTCTCTTAAGTTGGACCAATAACTTATAATCTAGCCTTACCCCGAAACTTAAGTCAAGTTCTAGATGATTATTGATTCCTTATTTCGTCTTTCCTCCCATGCACAAGCATGTCACATGGTATTTTAAGTGAATTCGTTAATCTATGCTACACATGGGCTTTACACATTATCTTAAGCTTCTTTCTGGTCTCATGCTTCATGCCCATTCGAACTCACATTTTGCTGTTCGGTGCAACGCACACAAACCAGCAAGCCGCGAGTCGTCAAGGCTTATCTTAAGCTTCTTTTATGCTTATGTTAAACCAATTTCATAGACCTTTATGCTCTCCCACGTGCTCATACTTCCATGGGCTGCAAAATCATGCACATGGGCCTGAATAAACATGGTTAATAACTCATTTACTTCCTCAACATGTATAATAAATGTATGGGCTTTAATTGTAGCTAACTGAAGCCACAATGTCATTTCATGGGTTATAATGAATTAGGTCCTCCTTAGTGTCATGAAAAGGCTTTTGGGCTTGCTCAAAATCTTCTTGGACATCATGGTTAACATGTATGATGCTACCTTGGTTGCCATGTAAGACACCATTTGTTCCTCTATCATAAACTATTTCTAAAATTCAAACTTATAATACCAAATATCATAGTCATTCTCAAACCATTTAAATTTTTTACTCCAAATTCCCATTCTCATGTGTCATTACCGTTCTAGAGCAAATCCTCCAACCATTACTTACCAAAAGTTATCTTTAATATCCCATAGACATTTTTAAAACATTCAAAGTACAATTCCTTAACCATTTAAAAACTTTTCCAGCCACCAATATCGACTTCAAACACCTTTTACTGCATATTTATGAATCTCCGCCTTCTATTAACACTCACCAAATCTCCAGCTTTAATCCTTATTCCAAATTCAGTATAAAGTCTCTAAACAAATTAATTTAAGAACCCCAAAATATCTTTTGACCAATAAAAGCTTCCCTTTTTCATCATGAAGCATTTTTCTACCAATTTACTGCAACACCATGCTCGAAATTTTACAAACTCCAGCACCCCAACAACAAAATTTTCCAGCTTCATAAACATCCTATAAAATCTGACTAGTACCTATTCTTGACCCGAAAAACATGGCAACTATTATCTACATTCTTTTAAGTCCTTATTTAGCAATCAAAAATATTAAACAGCAAAGTCCCTCTTCATTTTTTCAGTCTTACAATACAAACCATTCAGCATCAACTCATAGCTAGTGTGCCTCTGCACCTTTTTCTTTTCCAACTCTCAGGACGCCCCACAATTTGGTCTCAGGGAACCAAAAGTTTCACTATTTCAATTCTTTTAAAAAAACAAATAGCACCAAAACACTTTCACCCGCATGCCAAGAGCCACTACTCTTCCACATTTCACAGATTCAAGAGCCAAGCCATGCAACCCATCATTTCGCCTCCTAATAACTAAGAAATTCTAACTCTTTCAGTTAGAAATTGCAGGGAGGAGGTACTGTTCATTGGGTCCAGCAAATAACGAAAAATCATGCGTGCAGAGCTTCAATCAGTTCAAGGAAGCTTCAATTCGTGAAAATCATCAAGTTACCTCTGATATCTCAACTTTAATATCTCCATATAGTAGAGATTGAAGAAACTAAGGGTAGAGGAAGGTCCAGGAGACTCACCATAACCAGAATCCGTACTTGCATGCGCCACCGATGCCTTCCTCCGGTGAGATTCACGGCGTCGTTCTCCTGCTGACCATCTCGCTCTCTCTGTGCTACTGGTTCGACGGAGTGAAGAAAAATGAATAAAAAGTTGAAGGTGGGTGCGTTAAATGGTCAGCAAGTGTGTGGCATGGGTGGCTCAGTTAAAGTACATTTTTAGCCTCCCTCACTTTTCTTTTTGCATTCTGGTCCTTTTTTGTGAATGTTATTCGAATATTAACTTCTCCCAAAATTTGACCTTTAATATGTAGTACAATTATTCCGATAAATTTTGGGTAAATTTACATATTTTTCTCAAATTTTAATAAAATAAAATAATTTCGTATACTAACTTTTGACTCAAAAATTTGTTCATACTGGTTCAGAAATTTTATAATTGGCTTTCCAAAGGCTCAATTGCATTTCATATCACATTGGTCAAAATTTGGGGTACTACAGTAAGTCATTGCAAATTCCATCGGTAATTTCCTTTTTTTTGTAGTAATTTTCATCAAAATTCAACGGTAAACACTTGAGAAATATAGGGATTATCAACTGGGAGGTATTTCTTGGAGGTTTCTTGCTGTGATGGGTGATTTGGCTACATTTTGCATGAAGATTACATCTAATTATCTTTCATGAATTAAACTAAATGAGCCATTAGGGCTTGCATTGCACCACTTAATATCTTAAAAAGCTCGATGTCCTGTAAGAATAGTTAAGATTAAAAATGTCATTTAATTGTTATCGTTTTTAGTGATTAGTGAATGACGGCATGACACACATAAAACACGTTTATCTAAACAATCAAATTACCATAATTTATTTACATAATTAACTTTAGGACAAAACTTAGATCAAATTATTTATATGTATTGTTTCAAGTTCTTCGGTCACATTCATCATTTAGCCTAACTGTTTGTTAAGATGTGTATGCACATTTGTAAATTACTTATGAGCACTAGTAAATTCTTTGATGTAAGCTTCCATAATGTAAATTATGATTTGCAAATCTTCAAATGGACAATTGGTATTTTGCTATTATTAGTTGTTAACATTAATATATGCATTTATAAATTAACCTATGAACTTGACCTAATTGATATTAGCAACATGACCTAAATTTTTTCCTCAAGTTGAATAATGCAGGAGTTGGTTTAGCGTTAATCTAATATGATAACAGCATCCATGTTCCTTCAATCAATAGTGTTCTTTAATTGAGTATTTTGAGCCAATTGTCTAAGACACAATTTCGCATGTGTGATATGTGATCCTACGTGGCATGATAATGTCCTAATTGATGTCCGCATCATACACAACGATCAATTCAGACACACACACACACACATGTATATAATGTTTATGAAAGATATCATATCAAATACAATCCAAGTGAAATTATATATTATATAAGAAAACCAAATAAAATGTTGGGACATATATCCCAAACATTTTTATTTATTTAATATAATAGCGATATATAACATGCTTAGGCATTTTTGTAGGGCGTTACTGATTAAGCTCGAAATGGCTTCCTTAGCAGATCAATTATTTTCTCATCCACTTGGAAATCTTTTTCAAGAACTTCGTCAGAGATTGGTGGGTAAGAGCCAAATACAGCATTTGCAATAGAGATCTCTCCAGGATTTTGGCTGCTTAGACTTGAAATGGCAACAGCATTGTGATCACCCAAATTGTATTGGAAATGAATAAGACCAACTGGAAATAGAAACACGTCTCCCTTTTTCAGCACTTTGCTAAAGAAGCGATTGTTATCTTGATTAGATGTCACAAATCCGACCAAGAGAGTGCCTTCAAGCACTACAAAGATCTCGGAGCCACGTGGATGAGTGTGAAGAGGGTTCAAACCCTTTGGCCCAAAGTCAATGCGTTCAAGTGAGATGCCAAGAGTGTTTAATCCAGGCAAATTGTTCACGTCTACATCTGTGACGTAAGAGCCATAAGGGTTTGATGTGTCTCTAGGTACGTCCAATCCAGAAAAGAAAAAGTCCTCAGCTTTCACAACATTTGGATCCTTGCAAAATTTCCCGTTCACAAAAACTGCAAATTTAAAAGATTAAATTAGTTTGCTAAAACAACAATAAATGAGTCAAACGTATCTAGATTTATTGTAATTTGCTCTCTACACATTAACTTCAAAAATTAAGTGTCTATATATACCTCGTGGAGTAATCGAGTCATTGAGTGCGACGCAGAAATCTTGAAGAGGAGCTGGGTCATATGCCTTCACAAGAGCAGAAGCAAATGCCAATAGGGTAACAACCAAGTACACAGCTTTCATATTGTGTGTGAAAATCTCTCTCACTATCATTAATTTCCTCTTTCAATTCTCTCCGTTTATGAGTTTATGAATGGACTTACATGGAAGATTATAAACGCTATTTATATAAGTAGAATCCGTTGATGTCGTCTTTAATTTGCTTGCAGGAAGCAAAGAAAGAGTTGGTATTTCTTTACGTGCTGCAACTTCTCTCCATTCGTTGGATGAAAGTTGTGACCTTGTTGACAAACTACGTATATGGATGCATATTTTCCCAAATATATGTACGAATTGTTTAATTAATTTATTAAGATGCCTTATTTTGACCTTTTCATAACATGAGTACTAAACTTCTAATTGTTTGAAGTTTTTAGCTTGGACTTTGAGATTTAGTGGCCAATCTATATGTTTAAGAAGGAACTGAAGAATCGGCCTTTGGTGCAATTTTCCATGGCTGGGTGTGCAGTTGATGGGTGCAGTTTCCCAATTAGTACTTTCATATATCAAGAATAAGAGAATTTGATTTGTATTATTAACCTTCATGACGTGACCAATTCCTTAAGTTCAATCTTCAAGAGTGAATATTGATTTGATTTCCTTATATCCTTCTTCTGGGCTACTAAGATTCTTATTTTCACTACAAAAAAAATGATTTTTAATGACGGCTTTTAGAGGTGATAGAAAAAGTCGCCGCTGAAAGTAAATTTTTTTTTTGTAGAGTTTGATAGGAATCCAAAGGGCTTAGTCAATTCTATTAGATATCCTGCTTTGCATTCGACTATCAAGAGGTCACTTGGAAGAAGACAATTAAGTCTTTTTTTATTTTTATTTTATGTGTAATTTTATTATTTAAAAAATGAGTATGTCATTTTGTATTTAGTTGATTATTAAGAAGCGTTGATCTATTTTTTAGATATTTTGAATCATTTTAAGGATCTTCAGAATATATTAATAGTTTATAGTTTAGGATATTATTGTAGATATATGAGTGTCAATCAGAGATCTTAAGGATATTATTTAATATAACTATTCTTGCTTTAATTTAAGTAATTGTCATTACGTTATTATATTTTTTAATATTTGACTTATATTAGGTTTATTAAATTTTCTTATTTAAGGAGCAATTTGTATTCAGTTATTTGAGGATAATTGAGAAGTTTTTTCTCAATAAGTATTAATTTATTTTTTTTATTATGGATAAAATAAGGTTGAGTCACAAGAGAGTTATAGAATCTTTGGAGCATTTTATAGTTAAAGATTTAGAGACGTGTTCCTCTAGAGTTTTAGCTGATCACTTAGGTTGCAAAAGTTTTATCAACTTTTTTTGGTGAAAATTTTTTAGGAAAGGGGTTGGGCTCACCCACGATCCAAGGACATGACACCTAATTCATGATCCACTGCGGCCTGTCCCTATGGACATTGGAGCAAGCCAAGCAAGCCCTTTGGTCTGGAACCACATGTAGGTCAACCTACATTCACTTAGCTACGGAGATGCCTCCCCAAGCGCCATGACTGGAGCCACACTTAAGTGATCTTCCCCGGGATCGAACCCTCTCCCTTTTAGGTGAGAGTACCAGTCCAATCCCTTCGCCAACTGAACCCACGGACAATGGGTAAGTTTTATCAACTTTAATTAAGCATTTTATAGTTAAAAATTTAGAGACAAGTTACATTAGGGTTTTAGCTAATCAAATGATTAACTTCTTGGTTCATCCGGTAAATGTCCTTCATATCTGTATCAGGAAGCATTCGTTTGATGCTTCTTGTTCGGACAAGAGTGCCTCGCAGACTTGGTGGATCAACAAAAAAATTCTTCTCTGCTCCGTTTCAATCAAAATGCATTAATGTGATGGTTCAAGACATCATTGATTTGCACTATCCCATTAGATTTTATATTAGAATTAGATATTTTGCCTTTTAGTTCTGTTTTTTATGCTTCTATATATATATATATATAAGACTTTGTATTGTTGTTTTAACATATACCACTTCGTTTCTCATCGCAAAATAATAATAATAATAATTTTACGCAAAAATATATTTAATTATTCTCTGCCAAAAAGAATTATTTAGCCAGATTTTTCTTCTCCTATGCATTTGTCCAACTAGGGTGAAAAATATTTATCAAAACTCTTCAAAAAAACATTTATCAGACTTTTAATTAATTGGATGCATTGAACTCTACCGCCTAAAAGTCAAACTCCATTTCTCATGAAACACAATTTTCCTTCTGAAAATAATGTAATGATAATGAAACTATGGTCGAATATCGTTGTGATAACGAAAGAAATTATACAGAACGTAAGAAAATATGTTTACATCATGACTGTAAGAAAATATGCTTACATCATGACTTAAATGGGAGAAAATATGCGCATTTTGGTATTGATATATATAGATTTTATGTAACTTGTATTTGACTGTTTATGGAGAGGATTTTTCAATTAGAAACTTTATAAAAAATTATAAGCTGCACGATTTACGTTTGATTTTGAAGTCCTTTGTGATATTATTCTTTAGGTAAATTAAGATGATGTTATATACAAATAGAAGTAGTTTCGTGTGAAAAGAAGTGTGACTTTGAGATTTACTCCCAAGTCAAGCAATCCTTTTACCTACCTACGTATATTAATTGTGTTGCATGTAAAATATATCCAATTGAATATAAATTGGGCTGCTGATAAAATATATCCAATTGATTAAGTTTATAGACTTATATACTACTTCTAGCCCACAGTACAATACAGATCACTTTAACCAATTCACGAAAATAAAAATTAGCAGTTAATTCTGTTAATATATCATAAATTGAATTTTTTTCTACTTTTGGACGAATATTAATTGATGGGATAATCCTGAAAAATGAGTATTAATTATCCTACAAATAACTTATACTTGGGAATAGAATCATTCTTCTAAAAGGCACCTGTCCTGTACTGTAGATTGAGTGGAATATATATATATATATATATATATAAAGACAATATATATGGTCCACCAGACTGACTACAAATGAAATAATGAAATGAAAATGAAATTTTGGTTTAAGATTAAACTCCATGAAGTGTGTTTCTTCTAATCACTTGCTTGTCTTACCGGGTTAGTTTTTGTTGAAAACGTGGGCCTTGACGTAATGGTGCTACTTCTTTCTTTTTTTTAAGTTCGTTCACAGGACAACTTTCAATTTCAATTACTCAGTTATTTTATCCTCACAGGGCTCACAGCTCACAAGTCTAAAACGTCATGTGACTATACATGTAAATGGATGAGTCCTTTTTATTAAAGAAATTAATTTAATAATTAAAATAGTCATATGGACCGGCTGTTACTCGTTCGCAATCAATTTTTTTAAGTTTCGTAATTATCTTGATATTTTTTAGTTTTACTTATTCCCATTATTTTACCTCAGAATTCCTTTTTAAAGTAACATATTAGGAAAAGTAGTTTTGTTTTTAATTAGCTTCTCTAAATTCAATTTTTTTAGTAAGGTATTAAGAAAATCCTAGTGAGAAACGAAATAAAATCCTAACAAAGTATAATTATATGTATTAAACTATTATTATTTATAAATTTAATTGATTTTCAAGGGAAACTTTATAATCATGATAGGCTCATACTTCAAAATCTTATTTTGTTTTGTTCCTATTTCTATTAATCTCATTAGGTCTCATCTCACACGTCTTCAAACTTAACTAGAAGCAATTAATTTAATAGATGACATAAAGAAGGAGAAGGGAAGAAGCTTCATCACATCCATTAAAATACATTTTATTTCATAATGCATTACAGAAATTATTTTTTATTTTCTCATCACTTTTATTTTTATAGTAACGTGGGTTATATTTTATGAAAGAAATTATTTAAATTAATGTATGAAAGAAATTAATGTATTATAGAAATTTATGAAAGAAATTAATGTATTATAGGCATGGTGCTTATCCCTATATTGAGCATTGAGCATATGAGTGTGCCAGTTACATTTTTATACTGAAATTTTATTATTTGATTTACCTGCAAATTCTCTATCAAGTGATTATTTCATTAAATACATATGTATTAAATTATACAGTCAGTGCCTTGAATTAGATAGGTACAAGCTTATAAAATTATGCACGCATTTTATTGATTGAATTAACCACGTGTAATGAGAATGACGCAGAGAACACAAAAACAAATACGTCTTCCATCACTTTAGATTTCAACAAGCAGATTATAAGGAATCATTTTATAGTTGGTACAACTTATTTATCCATTAAACCGTGAATGTGCAGTAATAAAGAAAAGGAATAACTTTCATAAAAAAACAAAAGAAAAAAAGGGGAAATGCATAATTGAAGCAACAATGTATCCATGAAAGCTTCTAGTCAATAATGTTCTTTTCGGGGTACGACTTTAATGACTTGATTTGGAATTGGAGAAGAATAAACCATTGTGTGTTAATTACGGGAAGCACAAGGCTTGCAATTTTTATGGTCAAATTTTGGAAGAGGTAGTTCGATTGCGTAGATTGTGTCACACCTTCGTGTAGAGTACAATTATGAGAAAGGATAATGACTAGACCACTTTAATGCTTTTCAAACTTTTGAAGCTCGCATTGAGAGATGTTCCCCAACTCAATGCTAGGCAGAAGATAATGGTGCATGGAATGACCTCACACTACAACTCACCAAGAAAGGCAGTGTACAACCACTACCTGGTTGAGCAAGGGGCTAACTTCGGTCAGTTTGATATCAGAGCCAAGATGTAGAAGAGGATCCAGCCAACCATCAAGGATTGGGTTTGGGAGAATAAAGTTAAGGTAGGATTTGCATATATCTCTTTAAATGAAATTATTATTTTTGTATAAAATGGTGATTAACTTTTATTTGGGAATTTGTTGTAGACTAAGTTGCTATGTAGGATGCGCACAAAGAGTATTTTGCCTCAAAAATGGGAGAAGGGTGGAAGAACAAGTGAAATCACTTGTACCACATGAAGAATAAGGATGGGACAAAGATGGCATAAGAGTTAGAAGCGAACATCCCTAACATGACCGACCCTGTAGATTGGGCAAAATTTGTCCGATACAGGAGGTCACTGGAGCAGAGGGCTATGTCCAGGTGAGCTGTGTAGAACCACATTCGATAGACAAACTAAAATACTGTATGATCGAAGCCGTTCTCCATCACATACACTGAGAAAGAAGGAAGGGCCGGAGGGCCACTTTTGGGGATATGTTTAAGCCATCCTCAGACACAATGATGGGATCCATTGTGTAGGAGACTAAAGAAATTATTGTAAGTTATATGAAATTTACTTAATATTGTTTTTTTAATCTAGGAGCGCATTTAGCTAACTGATTTTGAGCTTAGGGAGTCCCGAAGTTAGCATTAGACCCCACTACCTCACTTAGAGCGGCCATGGATTGGCGTGATCAGCACCCTGGATGACTTCCAGGTTTTGGGATTAAGGTGACTCGGACCGTTGTCTTCAGGGGAAGAAGATATGAAGCCGGGACTTCATCTGCTACTGCTGTGGCCCAGGCAACCACATATAGACCCAGAAGGCATAGTGATTCTGATATGGATAGAGAGTCACTATTTGCCGAGATCCAGGCGCAACTGTAAGAGTTAGAGGCGCAGGTCCAGACCAGATGCAAGCGACTCGGGAGTAGACGCAGATACATGTGCATATGGAGATGTAAAGACATACTGCAAATTCTCTGCTATAGATGGCATTTTGGGTGGTCTAGCAAGGCGTTGCTCCTCCACAACTACATCCTATGTCGAGCTTCTACATGCCTCCACCACCTCAGACAACCCCCATCCCTAAGCTTCCCCCACCTCTCCCTCCAAGGAGTGAGGACCCTCCCCAACCCCTAGCTTCTCCTAGGGATCAGGATGAACCCCGTCCCCGATAGTCAGACGATTGATTTTATTTTTTATTATAAATACATTTTAATTTAAATATATTCTTGTATTATTTTAACATTTAATATTAATAGTTATATTTGAATCACAATTTTATAATTACATTTTTAATTATTTATAAAAATATGAAATTTAAATTTAAAACCATGAATGTGTATTAATTTAAATTTAAAACCATATATTTAGTCACGGTTCCTAAACAACTACCTAAACCGTCACAAAAGTTTAATTTTGGAACAGTTCATAAACCGCTGCAAATTTGAAATTTAAGGAGAAAATTTGAAATTAACATAAGGTCCCAGGAGTCCCAAACAACCTCAGCAGCTACTACTGGGACCTTATGGTAATTTTGTGAATCTTTGGGACCATTTTGTAGTTAATTTTGTTGCTTGGGACTTCTGGGTAATTTTGCCAAATTTAAATTTGTGTAAATCAAATTCGAATTTTGAATTTGTAGTTGTTCTTTAACCATTGCAAAATCTAACAACTTAACTTTTGTTGTGGTTATGGTATCGGTTTGGCAACCGCTACTAAAGCAAACACCATTATATAGCGGTTTGGGTAGCATTTTAAAATTGCTACTAAATTTTGATAGTTGTGAAATTTCAATTTAAGCCTTCTCCCGACTAGGAAAGAAAGCATAGAGCAATGAAATTGATGTCTACCTACAACTTTTCATAAACAAGTTAGTCGAATTGTGGACTAATGGGATTGAGATATATAATGCATATGATAAGACACTATTTAAATTGCCTGCGGCTTTGATGTGGACGATAAGTGACTTCCCATGCCTTGAAACATTATTCAGGTGGAATATGCATACTGCGCTGGCTTGTCCCGTGTGTAACTTTAACGTAGAGTCACTTCGCCTTCCATATAGTAGGAAGTGGTGCTTCGTAGGTTAT
>JANTPZ010142337.1:16067-26105 GCA_025593235.1 Vachellia pachyceras
TAGTGGTAAGCGCTTGATCCTAACAATTGGTATCAGAGCCAAGGTTATGGGTTCGATTCCCAGCAGGACAATTGCTGAGGGGGAGATTGTTAGCCAAGGTGTGTCATCAATTGTCCCATGGCGAAGGCCCGAGGGGTCAAGTCATAGTCGAACCATGGCGCTTGGGCGTCTGCTCTACCGTGGGTTAAGGAAATAGAGTTGCGCCCTGACTAACAGCTATAGCTTTTGGCCTAGTGGTAAGCGCTTGATCCTAACAATGGTATCGGTTTGGCAACAGCTACTAAAGCAAACACCATTATATAGCGGTTTGGGTAGCATTTTAAAATTGCTACTAAATTTTGATAGTTGTGAAATTTCAATTTAAGCCTTCTCCCGACCAGGAAAGAAAGCATAGAGCAATGAAATTGATGTCTACCTACAACTTTTCATAAACAAGTTAGTCGAATTGTGGACTAATGGGATTGAGATATATAATGCATATGATAAGACACTATTTAAATTGCCTGCGGCTTTGATGTGGACGATAAGTGACTTCCCAGGCCTTGAAACATTATTCGGGTGGAATATGCATACTGCGCTGGCTTGTCCCGTGTGTAACTTTAACGTAGAGTCACTTCGCCTTCCATATAGTAGGAAGTGGTGCTTCGTAGGTTATCATCAATTCCTTGATGGGAAGCATAAATTTAGATTGTAGAGGAATCATTTCAATGGAAAATAGAAAAGAAGAGGACCTCCTAGCAATTTAAGTGGTTCCGATATTTTGAGTTAGCATGATGATGTTCATTTTGAGTTTGGGAAGAAGGATGATGTAGAGCGGGGAAGAAGATCTCATAGCACTTCAGATATTGAGGCAATGCAACAATGGCGTAAGAAGAGTATAGTTTCACTCTTCATTATTGGAAGACTAATGTGTTACATTATAGTCTTGATGTGAAGCACATAAAAAAGAATGCGTGTGATAATATTTTGTACACCTTCTTGAACAAATATGGGAAGTTCAAAAGATCATCTTCATGCCAGGAAGGATTTATAGTCCATGGAAATTCATCAAGATGCTTGGCCAGACGATAATAACAAGTTTCAACTACCAAAATTTACCTTAACGAAGCTAAATAAGGACATATAGGAACATTGAAGAAATTTAAGGCTCCTGATGGATACTCAAGAAACATTTCAAGGTGAATAGATTTGCAATCTCAGAAGGTAGCGAGATTGAAGAGTCATAACTCACATGTCCTTATGCAATAGTTAATATCATTGGAACTAAAAAAATACATTGCCTCTAGATGTGTCGACGATGTTGGTTGAGCTCTATTCATTCTTCAGAAAGCTATGTGTAAAGGTTATTGTTACTGATGAGTTGGACAACCACAACAGCATATCATTCTCACACTGTGGCATTTGACGATGATCTTCCCTTCTTTGTTTTCACTTTCATGGTGCGCTCACCATCCATCTTGTTTAAGAGGCAAAACTTGACGGTCCAGTTCAATATTATTGGATGTATCCCACTAAAAGGTATTCATGTTAAAAACTATTCACACTCATTATTTACACACACATTGGTATATCACTAATTACTACTTTGTCTTCATGTTATTAATTTATTACAGGTTCTTAGGGAAGTTGAAGTAATATGTGAGGAATAGGGCATGGCCAGAGGGTTTCAATAACATAATGTTATATAGGGGATGAGATCATAAACTTCTATTCATGGTACTTTGATGATATCAAGACAGCATTCAACCGTTATCCTCATGTTGATGATTGCCCTGATGATATTGGTCCATCGACATCAACAAGTTTGTCCCCTCATGTTGGGAGACAGTTGGAGGACTTCAATAATTTAACGTCTCTCCTAATGAGATGCTACAAGCACACATGCATTTCCTAATCAACTGCAGTCAATTTGATCCTTTCATTCAGTGAGTATCAGCACCAATTATTTTATAAATTGAAATTACATTTGTCCACTCGTCATTCTTAATCATAACAGATAGTTCTGAAGTTATGTCAAGTGTCAACTACTGAGTATCAGCACGAATTATTTTATAAATTGAAATTATATATGTCCACTCATCATGCTTAATCATAATAGAGAGTTCTGAAGTTATGTCAAGCGTCAACTACGTATTCGGACACAAACATTTGTTGAGGTTGATAGAAGGGTGCATAGAGAATTCTTAAGTTGGTATGCACACCGAATATGCAATGATGAAAACTTCCACCAAGTTGATTTGACAAGTCTTTCCACAAAAAGGTTTATTGCATACAACGTCAACCGATTAAGTTTTGCACAATTTCATGCGATCAATGTTCTCTTACCCAAGGTGACACGTGTTTCAGAGGTGTCCCCTACTATGGAAAATTGGTTCAATACATCATTGATTTGCACTATTCCATTAGATTTGATATTAAAATTAGATATTTTTCCTTTTAATTCTGTTTCTTATGCTTCTATATAAGACTTTGCATCGTTGTTTTAACATATTCCACTTCATCTCTCATCGCAAAATAATAATATTAATAATACGCAAAAATATATTTAATTATTCTCTGCCAAAAAGAATTATTTAGCCAGATTTTTCTTCTCCTATGCATTTGTCCAACTGGGGTGAAAAATATTTATCAAAACTCTTAAAAAAACATTTATTAGACGTTTAGTTAATTGGATGCATTGAACTCTACCACCTAATAGTCAAATTCCATTTCTCATGAAACACAATTTTCCTTCTAAAAATAATGCAATGATAATGAAAATATGGTCACATATCGTTGTGATAACGTAAGAAATTATACAGAACGGAAGAAAATACGTTTACATCATGACTGTAAGAAAATAAGCTTACATCATGACTTAAATGGAAGAAAATATATGCATTTTGGTATTGATATATATAGATTTAATGTAACTTGTATTTGACTGTTTATGGAGAGGATTTTTCAATTAGAAACTTTATAAAAAATTATAAGCTGCACGATTTACGTTTGATTTTGAAGTCCTTTGTGATATTATTCTTTAGGTAAATAAAGATGATGTTATATACAAATAGAAGTAGTTTCGTGTGAAAAGTGTGACTTTGAGATTTACTCCCAAGTCAAGCATTCAATGTACCTACCTACGAATATTAATTGGGTTGCTGATATAGTATATCCAATTGATTAAGGCTATAGACTTATACTACTTTTACTTCACAATACTGATCACTTCAACCAATTCACGAAAATAAAAAATTAACAGTTGACTCAGTTAATATATCATAAATTAATTTTTTTCTACTTTTGAATTATTATTAATTGATGGGATTATTAATTGATGGGTTTAATACTGAAAATGAGTATTAATTATTCTACAAATAACTTATATTTTGGAATTAAATCATTCTTATAAAAGGCACCTGTAGTCGAATATGTGTGTGTGTGTGTGTGTGTGTGTTTTTAAAGAATAGGACAATATGTATGGCCCACCAGATTGACTACAAATGAAATAATGAAATGAAAATGAAAATTTGGTTCAAGATTAAACTCCATAAAGTGTGTTTCTTCTAATCACTTACTTGCCTTACCGGGTTAGTTTATGTTGAAAACGTGGTCCTTGACGTAATGGTGCCACTTCTTTCTTGTTTCAACTTTATTTACAGGACAATTTTCAATTTCAATTACTTATAATTATTTTATCCTCACAAGGTTCACAGTTCACAAGTCTAACACGTCATGTGACTATACATGTAAATGGATGAGTCCTTTTTATCAAAGAAATTAAAAAATAATAATTTAATAATTAAAATAATCATATGTACCGGTTGTTACTCGTTTCCTAATAGTTTTTAGTTTTACTGATTTCCATTATTTTACCTCAGAATTCCTTTTTAAAGTAACATATTAGGAAGAGTCGTTTCGTTTTTAATTAGGTTCTCCAAATTAAATTTTTTAGTAAGGTATTAAGAAAATTCTAGTGAGAAACGAAATAACATCCCAACAAAGTATAATTATATGTATTAAACTATTATTATTTATAAATTTAATTGATTTTCAAGGGAAAATTTATAATCATGATAGGCTCATACTTCAAAATCTTATTTTGTGTTGTTCCTATTTCTATTAATCTCATTAGGTCCCATCCCACACGTCTTTAAGCTCAACTAGAAGCAATTAATTTAATAGATGATATAAAGAGGGAGAAGCAAGGGAAGAAGCTTCATCACATGCCTTAACATACATTTTATTTCATAATGTATTATAAAAATTATTTTTTTATTTTTTTCATCACTTTTATTTTTATAGTAACGTGGGTTATATTTTATTAAAGAAATTATTTAAATTAATTTTAATAATTTTTTAAAAGTATTCTTTGTTGTGATGATAGGCATAGTGCTTATCCCTATAATGAGCATTGAGAAGATGAGTGTGCCATTTACATTTTTATACTGAAATTTTATTATTTGATTTACTTGCAAATTCTCTATCAAGTGATTATTTCGTTAAATACATATGTATTAAATTATACAGTCAGTGCCCTGAATAAGATAGCTACAAGCTTATAAAATTATACATGCATGTTATTGATTGAATTAACCACGTGTAATGAGAATGACGAAGAGAACACAAGCAAATACGTCTTTCATCACTTTAGATTTCAACAAGCAGATTATAGGGAATCGTTTTATTGTTGGTAGAATCTCTTTATCCATAAAACCGTGAATGTGTAGTAATAAAGAAAAAGAATAACTCTAATAAAAAAAAGAAAAAAAAGGGAAATGTATAATTGTAGCAACAATGTATCCACGCAAGCTTCTATTCAATGTTAAACGTTCTTTTCGGGGTACGACTTTTGTTACTTGATTTGGAATCCAAGAATAAACCAATGTGAGTCAATTACGGGATGCACAAGGCTTGCAATTTTTATTTGATAATTATGGGAAAACCTTCCTTTTCTTTCTCTTCTTACTTTATTTGTTTATGATCACATTAGTTTCGATTGATAAAAACATCACTGCTGACAAATTCACACTTTTTTTCCTTTAATCTTTATCACCTCAGATCCATATGATTTGTTTGGTTAATTGGTCTGTCTCTTCTTCTCCATGTAATTGGGTTGGCGTCACATGCAATACTCATCATGCAAGAGTCCATTCATTGAATCTTAGTGACATGAAATTTAAGGGCATAATATCTCCACAACAGGGAAATCTTCCATTCTTTATTAAACTTGACCTCAAAGACAATAATGTTTAAGGTCAAATTCAAGAAGAGGTAGTTTGATTTAATAGATTGTGTCACATCTTCAAGTAGAGTACATTTAAGAGCAAGGGTGATAATTAATAGACCACTTTAACGCTTTTCAAGCTCTAGAATTAGTGAACCAAGTGAAATTTTAAAAAATTAGTTCTAGAGTTATTGTTCATTTAGTAACCCTTGAAATTTTGACAAATTTTGAAAAATTATAACTAAATCTAGAAAAAACTAAATCAAATGGTTCAAGTATCCATTTGAAACTGATATTTTACCCCTTGATAGGGTAAAAATACTTGCTATGCCTTATTCTTGCTTAATTAGTACAAAAAATTCAGAGAAGATTCATTGTTTATATGGCTATTTCTGGATTTTCCGAATTTTATCTCAAACCTTGGAAATTCATACATTTCATCGTGCACTTCCAAATTTAACAAATTATGACTTTTTTAATCTTTGGAATGTGTACTTTTAAAGTTGAAAGTTTCATAAACTTGGATATCTTTTGCCCTATTATATCCTTACCTCAACTTCAGGGTTTCTTAAGGGTACTTAATCCTTTTTTCCACATGAACATTTAATTTTTAAGTTATTCATACATATAACTTGTTCTCATGCTTACTATAGCATAATTAGCACAAATACAGTCCATGTAAGTTTAAATCATAATCCAAGTATTTCATACATGATACAAAATAAACTACTTGTTCATACAAGCATGCAAACTTTCTTCAATGCAACATGTGCAATAACTTGACAACTGTAACAATTCACTTACTTAACTTTATTACTGATTTTTAGTCATTTAAAGTTAAATTTAATAATTAAATTATACAAATAGTGGCATAATCTCAAGGTCGATCTCTAAGGAGCTTAATTGTCTCTATGCAATCAGTTGCCAAGTTAATTCAACAATTTAAGGATGAATTTGATTATGTCCTTATAATCTGGATCAAAATCATTATCTAAACTATTATTTATTTATATTTTCCTATCACTCAAATTGAAATGCAATGAAATTGAAATCAGAAGGTGAATTACTATCAACAATGCTTCCTAGGAGTTTATGACTCTGCCTTCATTGCTTTTTTTAACCATATGAGCTCTCTTATGTCTTCAACAATGATTTCCTTACACCAATTCCGTAGAGCAATCAATCAAGCATGACTCAACCACTTCCAAAAATAATATCAATCAACATTACTCATGAATTATTTACTATTACTCAATCAAAACCTTAATCAAGCTAATGATTGGAATAATAGCTACTCTGTAACAAGAAGTTTATCATCTGAGTATGTAATTTGATCAAATCAAATGAACCGGCAAAGGTAACAAATCTGAATCAAACTTTAAGTCTACTTAATACATCATGAGTCCATAAATTAATTCTAAAAGAATGATTCAACGAAGAACAAGGGACTCCCTGACTGAGCAAAGCTCTGGCTCAGCCACAATGTCTACGAAAGCAAGAGGATCAGCCGGACATGCTGAGGGGTGCAGCAATCGCGACGACTCCTAGTGCTGCCATGGCTAAACCTAACAATGATGATTGCTCGAAACGAGGCGGAGGTAGAAAAGATGAATTGGAATGATGGATTAGAGAAATGAAAAGGTGATGAAATCTAGAAGTATGGCAAACAGAGAGGAGACTTATGAGAGGAAAACTGACGGAGATGAAAGAGGTGGAGTGATATGGAAAATCGAAGGATGAAAAAGAGAATTTGATAGCGAATAGTGTCACGGGCAAGAAGACAAGAGAGAGTGGATGGGTCTGGAAAATATAGAACAGTAGCGAACGCCCCTGCTCCTCACTGTGCCGACGTCGTGCTGGTTAGAAGAAGTGGAATGAAGTGATTGCAAATTCTTCCGTCTAAGTGGAGAAGGCAAGCAAAAATGATAGTAATTCCCACTGATCAGTGGCTTCTCCGCTCAAAATTGATTATATCCCGGTACAAAACATGATGCCTCCTTTTTTTGCCTGCTGGTCCGAGCATGGTTGCCGACTTCTCAGCTGCTGCCAACTGTCCCCTTTCATTACTTCCCAACTGATTCAATTCCAATTGGTTACATTTTCTGGTTTCTTGGTGCAATTATTTAGTTGGGCATCAAATTTCTGTTGCTTTGGTCAGCCAAAAATGCAGCGTTTTCAGCACTTCTCTTTTCAGCAATCACTCTCCAAAAATATCCTACAAATTAAACCAAAGTGTAATATAATATCATGTACCTAAAGTGATAAGCGTTTTTTTTAGAAAATTAAAATATATCAAAATTAGCATCTAATTCCCTTAATCGCTTATTAACACAATTAATCTCTAATTTGTATATTTATGCTCAAATAAGATCTCTTTCATATTGAGTACAATTAATCCCTATAAAATAAGGATTTATCAGTTACTCACTTGAGACCATTAAATGGGCTAGAATTAGTTAAACAAGTGACTTTTAAAATTTTCAAAATAGACACTATTCACTTGATAGCTTGATATTTTGACCAATTTCAAAAATTTGTAACTAATTCAAGAAAAATACTAAACAAGTGGTTTAAATATATAATTAAAGCTTGTTGAATTCTTTATGAAGGAAAAATATTCACTGGAGCACATTAAAGCTCAAACATCCCCTTAAGTTATGAGGAATTTCACTGTTCATTTTGCCCTCTCAAACAATACTTTGTTGTGGTCTTTTTTTACGACATGAAAATTCCCCTTAGGTGTAGTTCGTTGCGGCATATTTCTTTAAGCACTTTAACTACAGCGAACCCTAGACTTTGCAGAAGTGAACTCTACTGCTGTCATTTTTTTGTTTTTAGTAGAACTTGTAAAACCCATAACTTCTTTCACACAAGTCCAAATTTAACGAACTTTACTCATTTTAAAGCTTGTGAGAAGATCTACTTGCATGCAAAATCTCATGACAATTGAAATCCATTTGCTCATTTTATTCTATTTTGTCATAATTAAGGACCTTTGACCCTTTTATGGCCAAGTTCATGCTCTTTTCATTTTCTTTATGCCTTTCACTTCAAAACCCACATTCACTTCACATACCACATAATTGACTTGGTGTAGGAGTTTAGTTTACATTTATCCACAAATCCATAGTCAGGCACATAAGCATAAACTGACATAACAACACAACACATGTAAATACCCATCTCCTAGAAAGTCATCACCACTTACTCTTTCACTTCTTTTTCTTTGCTATTGGAACTTATGCCGATGGTTTGTTATTGGAAAGGGTGAGATTTCAAAGAATTTATAGTTGTAATTATCTCTAACTAGCACATCAACATGCATTATCATTTATATGTATACTAGTATGCCATGAAACTATCAACAAAACCTTACCATACTATCACATTTGCACAAAGCCAATGCATCATTGTATAGTTATAACCATGCACACTCACAAGCAAGGATTTATGATACCCGAAACTTGATCTAGCTTTTCAAATGACTTCACTTGGCTTCCAACTTGCATTTTAAATCACTTCTCATCACTTTAACACTCCTACATAAGTCATAGTGGACTCAACATCAATATTTGCTATTGCCAAATGCACTATAACTCTTAACCATTTGATCTATAGTCGTTTTGAGGCCAAATTTAATACTCAAGATTATGTAGCTAGTGGCACAATCATAAGGTCGATCTCTAAGGAGTTTGGATGTTTCTAGGTAATTAGTTAGCAAATTAATTCAACAAAAGGAAGGGGAATGGTTCTGTCCCTCTAACCTGGATCATGAACATTATCATAATACTGTATGGTGTTTTTGTCTCTCTTTTTTTATCAATTCAAAGTAGAATGAAAACAAGTGCAAGGAAATGGATTAATGACAAAGGTCTTCCCTAGAAGCTCATGAACCTACCTTCATTGCTCCCTAATTACACAAATTCAATTATATCCCTAGCAGTAAAAACAATTCTCACACCAATACTATGGAGAAATCAAACAAACATCATCCAGCCACTTCCAGGAATAATATCAATCGATATCACTTACGAATTACTCACTATTCAGTCAATCAATGCCTCAAACAAGCCAATGAATGAAATAATAGCTACTTTAATTTGAGAAGTTTATTATCTGAGCATGTGAGTCTAATCAAACTACATAGATTGGTGTAGGAATAAAAAGTATGAGTTCTTCTTGCATTTTGTTCAATACATCACTTGTTTAGAAATTAAATCCAAGAGTAAAAACTCAATCAGGACGGTGAACTTCCCTGTCAAATAAGCTCTGGCTCGGTTATGACTCCTAGGGAAGGCACTAGGTTCAGCTGGACATGGCGGCAAAAGTAGCAGCAACAGCAAAGATGATATGAGCTTGAGATGTCACCATGGTTACTTTATTGATGCAGACATAAATTGCTAAAGAGTGGCTGGACTTGTCAGCTGGAGTTGCATGCGTATAACTCTCATCATCCTAGACAGAGCAACAGATAAGATTGTGCCGCTCACAAGATATTCAATCCGTGAGTTTGCCCCCTCTCATTTCATATTGTTGTTAGGATGGCTGCACCCAAGAGGGGGGTGAATTGGGTGTTTACAAAAATATTTCTGATTAAAACTTAGTTGATCTAAACATTCAAATCATAAGTTAATCAAAGAGCTGGAGGTTAAAAACAGATTGCATTCGTGAAAAACAATATATGATAATGAAGATGAAAGAACAGAAAGCACACAACGATTTATCCTGGTTCGACCCTCTCTAACCTACATCCAGTCCCCAGAGCACCTCTGAGATTTTCAATCCACTATACCATCCAAGTTTAACCAGGTACTTGGAAAACCATTACAATC
>JANTPZ010142337.1:26125-37241 GCA_025593235.1 Vachellia pachyceras
GACTATAGGAGCATTGAATGTGGATAACACCTATTTTTTTGGGAAAATAATCAATTTCATATTGAAATTATAGTATTCTACAACAACAAGACCAAAGATTTTAAGAAAGTATTGGAAAGTAAACTACCAGCCATTCTATGAAAGCTGGAATTGAATACATAGAAGTTGAATGATGAAAAGAGAGATATATAAAAGCGTAGCAATGTATTCGTAGACAATATTGGTAAGATCCGTGACAGACATTCTTAGAGATTAACAGTTAAACCAGACAACTCCTGAGAAGGGGCAAGAACAAAGGGTATGGAAAAGTGCATGTTTTAGGGTTAGCACATCCAAACAGACATTGACCTGTGATGACTTTTAAATGATGTTTACAGAGAATTGGGGTGTTTGGCAAAACTTTTGAATACCCCAAAAGCACGTTCAACATTGTTTTTCTGCAAAACGAGATAATCTCCTTCACACATTTACCTTGTAAATGGTAAAAGCACTTCTCCACCGCTTTTCCAAACAGACCCATGTCCATGGATGGAAGAGCACTGTGAAGAGCTTTCCATGTGAGCAGTAAGAATTTTATTGGAAGGGAAATGGACCATAAGAACTTCCAAAACGCATCTTCATTGCCCGAGCATCTTTTCTTCAGACTGAGAGCAAAACTATCCTTCACCGTATACTTACCTTCATTATTACCTGACAAAGTGACAAGTGTACACTGTCTTCCTGGAAAGTGACAGATATTGGTGTATTTGTGATCATTTTGGCAATGTTATGAGAGTAGAGTGATTGAACTAGTTGAGTGTTCCATGATAGAGATTTCCAACCATGTGGATTATGCATTATTCAATATGAAATTATCAGCTGAAAGGATTCCACTTTCATATGATAATTCAAATTGCATAGGCCATCAAATTGGGTGGTTGATAGGAATGGATTTACAAGCTCCAACACTCCATTTTAGATGTTCCAGAATTACCTCTGAATGATCTAACGTCCCTTTCCATACCCAAGAAGAGTTGTAGGGTTGCTTTAGAAGGGGCTCCTTGAGTGGGTTAATGTATTTAACTTTTAGAGTACTCCCCCATTAAGGAATAGCTAATATCCTCCATATCTGGTTCACCACGAAGGGCACTGTTGATTATAGAGATAGGTCCGATTCCAAGTCCACCTTCCTGTAAGGGGAGGAATAATTTTTCCTTTTTCATCAAGTGCATTTTATTTCCTTTTGTTGGTGGATCCACAGTAAAAATTGTTAGGATGGCTGCACCCAAGAGGGGTGAATTGGGCGTTTACAAAAATGAAGATAAAAAATGAATTGGTGCATTTTATTTCTGATTAAAACTTAGTTGATCAAAATATTCAAATCATAAGTTAATCAAAGAGCTGGAGGTTAAAAATAGATTGCATTCGTGAAAAACAATATATGATAATGAAGATGAAAGAACAGAAAGCACACAACGATTTATCCTGGTTCGACCCTCTCTAACCTACATCCAGTCCCCAGAGCACCTCTGAGATTTTCAATCCACTATACCATCCAAGTTTAACCAGGTACTTGGAAAACCATTACAATCACAATGTCATCACAGACACTTGTGAAGCCTATTTTAAGTTTGTCACGGTGGGTACTTGAGAACCCCATAAATGTTTCCAGGCATTTATGAACCCACTCAAGTTTGCACCGAAGGTACTTGAGAAACCTTTACAATAACTCCCCCTTACCACATGTAAGGTTACACTGGGAATCACTCTTCCTTACGGACTGCACTATAACAGAGATCAACATGCTCTGTTTTCTCAACTCAAACTCAACCCAACAATCTCAAGATCCCAATCTTGAGTTTCTCACGGAAATACAATGAGTTTGGATGAATCAATAAATTACTCTCTCAAAGAGTGGATAAATAAACAATGAAGCTCTCGGAGAAGAAAGATCAGAGTCATAAAGATGTGCTCTGTTTTGTGTTCAGTGACTCTATCATCTTCATCATCTCTCTTCATCATCTTCAGTTGGTTGCTCCCTCTTATTTATAAATGTTGTCAGAGTATGTCCGTTGGAGAGAGCCGTTGTATTTTCTGTTCAGCTTTGGCTCTTGTGCTCTGTTTTTCAAACTTCGCCGGCTCTGACAGATTTGTTTGTTGAAAGAGAAAGAATAGCCGTTGGAGTCCTGACAAGAAGCAAGTATTTGTTGAAGAAGATTAATCCGTTAGAAAGTGCTTTGCTTCCGTTATGCTTCTGCTTCAATGCCCAATGATAGCATTAATAGGTCTGGCACGCTATATGTCCGTTGTCTGTAAATTTATCCGTTGAGCCCACATCGAAGACATGTTCAGAGATGCCTATTCCATGTTAATAAGTCTAAGCATGAAGCATTTATGAGAGCAGTTGATATTCAAAAAGCGTTACGCAAATAAGGAAAGATTCGGCAGAGCGTAGGTGAAGCTGTCAGACTGCTATAGTGTCAGATAAAGCAGTGCTCGAGCATGACACTCTGATGCTCGAGTATTGCAATGAATATTTCAAAGAAAAGCTCAATGCTATGATTTAATGCTAGAGCATAAGATGAAAGTATTTGAAAAATGATCAGAATACTCGAGTGTTAAAATGAAATGCTTCCAGTAAAATCAACGCTTTAAGTCAGTGCTTGAGTAAAGGAAAGAATTTTGCAAGTGAAAGGTTCAATGCTAGAGCATTGGAATTTAGTGCTTGAGTACTGACAGTGCTTGATAAGGTTGCTCGAGCATTCTGTGCAAGTATTGAAAAATATGAGTTCTGAAATGTCACAATACTCGAGTGTTAAAAGCATAATGTGTGCTTGCATTGAGTGCTGGAGCATTTTCAGAAAGTATTGATGAACAGTAAAATATTTGGCCCGATGCTCAAGCATTAGATGTTGGTGCTCGAGTATTGGTAATGCTTTCTGTCAATGCTTGAAGTGTTCAGTGAAAGCATTGCGTCCCAGAAGCACAATGCTCGAGCATTAGGTGTCCATGCTCGAGTGCTGGCTATGCTCGATGCTTATGCTAGAGCATTGAGTGAAAGCACTGCGTGGAAAACTAATTTTTGACCTTAGTGCTCAAGCACTAGGTGCCAGTGCTCGAGCATTGGCATGTTTTGTGGAGAAAACTTGATTCTGAAACCCGATGCTCGAGCATTAAAGATCCAGTGCTCGAGCATAGCTTATAGCTCAACTTGTAACGACCATAACTCTCTCATTTCAAATAGAAACTAGAACCACTTGATTTTGATATTTCTACAATTAGTTATGATTTTTCAAAGTTGGGCCAAAATTCTGTGAATATTGACGTGAACAGTACCCCCAAACTTGAAATTTTTATTTTAAATTCTTGGGTTACTCTAAGTCATTCAATGCCTAAAAGTGGTTCCAAATCAACATAAAATGAAGCTTATAGGCGAAAATAATGTGTTACATTTAGCCAACAAATCTCTGATCAAATCAATATCAGCAGCCAAGTAAGCATCATCATTATAAAAAATCTACAAATTTAAAAATAATTAGACCAAGTCAAATTCATCAAACTAAATGATTAAAATTATATAATTTAATTAAGAAATTAACTCATCAATATTTGATAGATTATGTATTACCTCTTCTAAATCTCTACTCAATCCACTCTGAATGATACTATACATGTAACAGATGACCTAATATCCACTCTGAAAATCATAACTAATTGTAGAAATATCAAAATCAACTTTGCATTTAATATATCAATGGAAAGCCCTACAAGTATACTTTCATATGAAACAAGAATCAGTCCCAAATAATTTATATAAAGAAAGTTATGATAGATTCAATAAGCAAAGGTCAGAAATAATGCGTTCAGTTTTGACCACCAAGTTTAGAAATTTATATCTCCTTCATTTGAAATACTTTAATGCTGTTATTGGTGTATATGAAACGAATTTTGAGTCTATTTTCATATGAAATTTGTTTCACATCAATCGGAGTTGTATTTTAGGAGATATAATCAAAATACCAGACATATAGCAAGCTATCAGAAAATAAAGGACCCCGATGCTCGAGCACTAGAGATCCAGTGCTCGAGTATTGAGTCCCAGAGGTCAGTGCTCTCAAGTATTAATAGTCCAATGCTCGAGTATTGACTCCCCAGATGTCAATGCTCGAGTATTATGTGCCCGATACTCGAGTGTTGACTCCAAAGACTCACTAGAAGCTCTGAAAACATATCATACTTGAGCATTGACTTCTAGAATCAGTTTTGAGCATCTAAATGAAGCTGAGATGAATGGTTAACCAATGTATAATGATAAAACATCTATTTAAAACATTTTAACATTCAAAATGAGTTATTTAACCAAATCATCCTCCAATTAATAGGATGCATAAATATTTATTAACCAATATGCATTATTAAATCATTATGCATGGTAAATATGTATTGTGAAAACTTTTTGCATTGTAAAAACATTTTTCTCTTAGTTAACATCATCAAAACTAATATCTAACAATTGTGAGATGGAGAAATATCTTGACACGGAGGAATGGTGGAATGTGTGCTGGACTGTGCTGATCAAACGTGAGTAACAGGAAAAATGGGACAAGGTAAATGAGATCTGGATCTGAAAGAAGGAAGATGATATCCAGCTTAGATAGACACAGGAAGTGCCGAGGTTGGACTGGTATGAGGTATGGACAGGTGAGATTGGGTTGCTCAGAGGGAGAACTCAATCTATGGATCTGCTTCCTGGTGCATGACGGAGGCCGTGGATGCTGGAAGAAATAGAGATCAGAGACGGTGTTGAAAAGATGGAGAGAAGCAATCGCTTCTCACGAGTTGAGCATTCGAAGGTTAGATTGTTCTCTTCCAAATGTGTGTTGAATACGATTCTGCAAAGATCTCTGCTGCCTCATGTGGAGATGAGTGTCCGGTGAATTAAGTGAAAATAGTGGAGTGTGGATGGAGTTTCTCTGGTCAGAAGGGAAAGTTCTCCAAGGATGATGAAGTGATGGAAGTCACAGAGATCTCTGTACCCCTTGTGATCTATCGCCAGGAGAACTAATGCCCAGTGGGTAAAGTGATGAAGCTTTTTCAGATAAAAGGGAGATCTGTGCTGGGCAAAAGGATGATCTCTTTTCATTGTTTCTTCTTTTTTTCAGTTGGTTTCTAACTACCGCCAGCTGCAATTCAATTCATTCTCAACTGAATCAGTTGCGTCTGTTTGTTTTTTTCTTTCTAAGAGGTAATATTATGTACATTTTCTTCATATAAAATTTGGATTCATCACCATTCTTAACCTCTAACTTGGCTATTTGTCTTTTCAATGCTTCCAAAATTGTGCTTCCACTTCTACCCTACACATTTTTGCATTCTAAACTCAATGGAAGTATCAAAACATGTAAAATCATACTCTTTCCCCCTTGAACCTTAGCTGGATGAAAATCCATAGAAACTTGGATGAAATGAGATTTTTCAACACCTCTTTTCATATACATGCACAATCTCATTCCTAGACCAATTCCTAATAATCAAATAGCATAAACAGATGCATATACATGTCTCATGGGATTCGGTCAATAGTTGGAGATGAGGGTTTAGTGCCAAGATCTTACAACCAACTCAAATCAACTTAAACTTTGTGGCAAAATGCAATAAAATATGTATAGAGTTGATTTGCAGCACCTATTACTTACGATTCTTAATTTCTTCATTTTATTCATAAATCATCATCAAAGCAGCCAACACAACCACTTATCCAACAATCTAAACTGATTAGAGGCTCTAGATAAGGAAGAATCAAGCCTAAAACATAAGATTATCTTGGATTTGACCTTGATTTTCCTCTCCTACTTCTTCTTTGCTTCCAACGTCTTCTCCCCCTCTCTTGGCATGTTGAGAGCACAAACATGAGGTCCTCAAATTGGTTGGAGACTTATAAAAATCTTAATACATGTGGCTTAAGCGAGTGGTGGGGTCCACTTGCACTGTATTTTACATTGACAAAATGCAATACTCAAATAATTATTCACTCTTCTTTCCCTATTGGATAAGAAAATGACAAGTTGCTTAACATACTCCCCACAAATCTTCTTTTCCCAATATACCCTTACATTATCTAATTTTTGGCTATCGAAAACTATTTTCAAGAATTTTCTTATTAGTAAGGCTATGTCAGGCCCTAAAAAATTCCCATAATTCATAAGCTCATTAGGGTATTTTTATTATCTCAAAACTATTCCAAAATACCCTTAATTAATTTTCTTCTGAAAACCCTAATCTAGCTATTCACTACAAGAAAAATGTGATTTAGTGACGGAAAATCCGTCGCTAAATAGCTATTGTCCATCGCTAAAACGATGGTCGCTAATATTTTCCATCGCTAAATGGAAATTTTTGTTAGAATAGGATTTGACCAAGAGGGGGGTGAATTGGTCAAATAAAAAAAATTAACACTTTAAACTAAAATTAAGCCACAAGCAGAAATAAAGTCACCGAGAGTAAGGAAGGAGGATGAACACGAAGATTTATCCTGGTTCGGTCACCTTGACCTACGTCCAGTCCTCAGGGCTCCCCCGAGATTTCCAAATTCACTATCAGCAACAACTTAGGCTTCACAAGCCTTTACAACCTAGGAATCACTCCCCCTTTCACTTTTCACTATAACAGAGTATGACACTCTGTTTTCTCACACACTTTTAGCCTAGAAGACTCAAGGTCCCGTCCTTGACTTTCTTACAGTTTTACAAAGTATTTTAGCCTCAGAAATCTCTCTCAAAAGAGTAAATGGCTAATAATGAAGCTCACAGAAGATAATGAAGGATTTACAGAGAATGAAAATGATTATCGTTGAATGCTCGGGATGTTCGTTCTTTTTCTCTGTAATGAATGCTGGTCCTTATATAGCTTAGAATTGATGAAGTGTCCGTTAGACTGCATTCAATAGCCGTTACTCGAGTCTGTTGACGACGAATGTTGCAGACGAATGTTAATGTTTCCGAAGCTTGAACCATACTTCTGCATCTTTCCTCATTGATTGCTTTGAGTTTATGCATTTATGAGAGCAGTTGATGTTTAAAAAGCCGTTACATAAATGGGGAAAGTAGGTATGCAGTGTGTCAGGTAAAATCTGTTAGAACATCAGTGCCCGAGCATAAGTTTTTCAATGCTCGAGTGTTACTTGAAATATTTCAAAGAAAATTCAACACTTTGATGTAATACTCGAGTATTGTATGAAAGTATTTGAAAGAGATGCAAATACTCGAGTGAGAAATTTCAATGCTTGAGTGTTGATAATGCTTGATGTAAATACTGGAAGTGTTGTGTGCAAGTGTTAAAAAATGTATATTTAAAAATCACAGTACTTCAAGTGTTGAATCATAGTGCTCAAGTGTTTGGAATGCTTAAAGTGAATACTGGAGGTGTTGACTTGGAGTGGTAGTAATCAGTACAAATTTTCACCCCGTGCTCGAGTATTGGAATGCTGATACTCAAGTATTAGCAATGCTGGCAGTCAATGCTTGCAGTGTTAGCTTCCAGTGTTGTGTGACAAGTCATAGTACTCGAGTATGGAAAAGCTGTGCTCGAGTATTAGCTCTGCTGGAAGCTTTCACTTAGAGTATTCTTTGATAGCACAGAGAAGAGACTCAATACTCGAGTACTGCATTTCCAGTGCTCGAGTATTGGCTGTGCTGTCAGCCAATACTTGAAGTGTTGCGTGACAGTGTTGTGAAAAACACTCAACACTCGAGTACTGAATCTCAGTGCTCGAGCATTAGCTCTGCTGTGAGCTAATGCTTGGAGTGTTGACTGGTAGTGTTTCTGAAAACCTCAATACTCGAGTACTGCAAACTTAGTGCTCGAGTATTGGCTCTGCTGTCAATCAATACTTCCAGTGTTGTATAGCAGCATTGTTCTGAGTGTACTGATAAGGCCTAATACTCGAGTACTGATTCACAGTGCTCGAGTATTGGCAATACTCTCTGCCAATACTTGAAGTATTTACTCAAAGCACATACTTTTAAAACACAGTGCTCGAGTATTGGCTTCCAATGCTCGAGTACTGTCAATACTTCATGTCAGCACTTGGAGTGTTCACTGACAGTACTGATTTTTCTTGAGTTTAAAATGCACAGTGCTGGAGCATTGAATCTCAATGCTTGAGTACTGATAAAACTTTGACAAAAACACTTGAGTAAACTTATGAAGCATTGAATCAAAGCTTTTCAACTCAGATTTCAAAGCACATTTTTATCTTCTGAAAAACTTTTTAACACTTAGATTATTTTGCTTTGTTATCATCAAAACAAGGTGTCAACATTCTCCCCCTTTTTGATGATGACAAAACCAACAAATCAGTAATGAATCAGAAAGAATCAGAAAGCAAGCAGTAAACTAAATAGTCAACAATTATAATGAATCAGAAAGCATAGTCAGTAAAATAATCATATATTAACTACATATTCTAAATCAAAGTCATACAGTTCAAAAGTACTTAACAAGAATACAAAAGCAGATAAAAAAAGAAATTAAAACTAAGATGTTCAAGAGGATGTTCAAGAGCATGGCAGATTTTGATTTCTTCTCCCCCTTTTTGTCATCAACAAGAAGGGCTACTCAGGAGGAGATGAAGGAACATCTGAAGTGGGCTAAGGGTCAATGGATGGATCAGAATGAGGTAAGGATGAAACAGAAGGAGCTGGAATGGCCTGAGGTTCAGGATTAAGAATGGAGGTAGAAAAATCTATCATAGCAAGCACAGCCTCAGTGTCTGGATCCTCTGGAGAATGAGCAGGAGGAGGTGGTGATGGAGGAGGAGGAGCACCAGATGGATGAGACTCTCTGATGACCAGATCAAGAGACCCAATTCTCTTTTCCAAACCATCAATCTTTTCCAACACAACATCCTTAAACTGATTGAGATCCTGAGACATTTTTGTGACTACTGCATCCAAAGTTCTGCCTGTAAAGAGATCATTAGCAGCTGATAGTGTACTTTTAAGATATGCCTCTGTGCTTTCTCTGAAGGTGGACACAAAACCTTCACCCATCTTTCTAAATTCTGTTTCCAAGAAATGCTTAATGGTAGCATTATGAAAGGAAGGAGCAGAGGTGCTGTGAGGAGGTGCTGAAGATTGTGCTTCATCCTGTCCCTGTGAAGCAGAAGCTGTGACCTTTCTCTTTGTTTTCTTGGGCTTTGGTTGGGGATTTGAGACATCAATGTTCATCCTATTGAGATGAGTCTCCCCAAATTGGATTGGTTCCACTACTTTGTCAAGGATATACCAAATTTTGAGACTTTTCAAAATAAATGAAACCAAATAAGGATAAGGCACAGTCATTCTTTTGGATCCTGAATGCACAAACCTCCACATTTCATCAAAAACCATTTCCCCTATATTCCTTTTCTCCCTTTTCATGATTCTTGCCATGTTACTATAATCACCAAAAGCAAAGTGAGTGTAATTACCATTTTTATTCACTATACACCTAGAATAGATGTAGTGAATCACTCTTTGTACAGATGGCATGAAGGAAGGCTCAAAAGAAAGAATGCCAGTAAATGTCTCACCAGGTCTTAACAAGCCAAAAATTTCTTCATTAGTCAATGTGGATAAAGTTTCAACATAATCATTTATACCAAGAAATCCATTCAAAATCTCTGAAGTAATAAGAATTTCTTTGTCCCTCATTTTTGTGATCATAGAATAGGATACAATCTCTCCTTGTTCATTGACCACATAATTTGAAGACATGTTGTTGTAAAATATTCTTACAGTTTCAGGACAAAACATTTCCTTGATCTGAATTAATGGCTTGTAATACTCAAGGAATTCTGAAACTTTTATGCCCAGCCTATCAATTTCTTTCAAATCCACATACACAGTAGGACACAAAGGTCTATTTTTCAACCTCTCTTCATATCTAGAGGAATTAATAACAATTACCGAGGAAGTGTTGAACCCTTGTGGAGCCTTTGGAAGTTCTATGCCTTTCTTCTTTCCTTTTCCCTTTGGCTTTCCTTTTGCTTTTGAAGAGGTGGCTACTGTCTCAGTCTCAGTCTCAGGAGAAATGCCTTCACTCTCAGTTTCTGAATTTTCTGTTACTGCTTGAGTGGGTACAGATTGAGAGGAAGTAACCAGGAGACCTTTGCCTTTCAATATGGACTTAGGTTGACTTGCCGAGGATTTTTGGATAGATGGTTCCTCAGAGGCCGCGGGCTCAGCAATTCTTACTTTCTTTGTTGGAGGTTGTGAGGCAGATTTAGATTGAGTGGGACTGGAAGAAGTACCACTCTTGCTTTTCCCAGCAGTGGATTTTGTCCTTGCCATGGTGATTTTGGAAGCAAAACTGAGAGAAATGGAAATGGGGGGTTCTCGGTAACGAAGAGGAATTTTGGGTCTTTGATGGAGTGAATAAGTGTAATAATAGGAGATAAATGAGGGGTTTTACCGAAAAATGGTTTCTGGGAAGAGTTGTAACGATTTTGAGAGCAGTTGCAACAGTTCGGGTACAGTGGATTTGGAGTGCTCGAGTGTTAGGGTTACGGTGTTGATGAAAATGGGAGTATAAGTAAACAGAACCTGCCCGTGCTCGAGTATTATGTTCTAATGCTCGAGTACTATTTTACAATGCTCGAGTGCCATAATTATTGAGTCTGAGAAACTTACATTGCTCGAGCATTGAAATTGAATGCTCGAGTATTACCTGTGCTGCCACCTATTGCTCGAGTGCTTTACTCTCAGCATTGTGTCAGATGCCTTAGATTACTTGAATACTTGAGTATTCTTCCTTTTTGTGCTCGAGTACTGCATCTTTCACTTCAGGAATTGAATTTCTGCTCGAGTGTCCATGCTTTTAACACTGCAAGTGTTTAATCAATACACCTGCAAAACTTTGACAAAACACTCCGAAGCTTAAGTTAGCATTTGTTATTCATCAAAATAACTTTTAAGACAACATTAAAACAATTTATACTTACAATTCATTGGGATTTACCATTCCCAATTCTCTTCTAATATTTAAAAATTATTCTCTGGCCAAGGGTTTTGTGAAAATGTCAGCTACTTGAAGATGAGTTGGAATGAATTCAACCTTGATATCCTTCTTTTGCACATGATCTCTGATGAAATGATGT
>JANTPZ010142337.1:37261-56274 GCA_025593235.1 Vachellia pachyceras
TGACAGTGCTTGATAAGGTTGCTCGAGCATTCTGTGCAAGTATTGAAAAATATGAGTTCTGAAATGTCACAATACTCGAGTGTTAAAATCATGGTGCTTAAGCATAAAGTGTGCTTGCATTGCGTGCTGGAGCATTTTCAGAAAGTATTGATGAACAGTAAAATATTTGACCTGATGCTCAAGCATTAGATGCTGGTGCTCGAGTATTGGTAATGCTTTCTGTCAATGCTTGGAGTGTTCAGTGAAAGCATTGCATCCCAGAAGCACAATGCTCGAGCATTAGGTGTCCATGCTCGAGTGCTGGCTGTGCTTGATGCGTATGCTGGAGCATTGAGTGAAAGCACTACGTGAAAAACTAATTTTTGACCTCAGTGCTCGAGCACTAGGTGCCAGTGCTCGAGCATTGGCATGTTTTATGGAGAAAACCTAATTCTGAAACCCGATGCTCGAGCATTAGAGATCCAGTGCTTGAGCATAGCTTGTAGCTCAACTTGCAACGACCATAACTCTCTTATTTCAACTCAAAACCTTGCATATAATATATCAATAGAAATACCTGCAAGTCTACTTTCATATGAAATAAGAATCAGTTCCAAATAATGTATATAAAGAAAGTTATGATAGATTCAATAAGAAAAGGTCAGAAATAATGGGTTCAGTTTTGACCACCAAGTTTAGAAATTTATTTCTCCTTCATTTGAAATCCTTTGATGCTGTTCTTGGTGTCTATGAAACGAATTTTGAGTCTAGTTTCATATGAAATTGTTTTCACATCAATCGGAGTTGTATTTTAGGAAATATGATCAAAAGACCAGACATATAGCAAGTTGTCAGGAAACAGAGGAGGCCGATGCAAGAGCATTAGAGATCCAGTGCTCGAGCATTGGCTCCCAGAGGTCAATACTCGAGTATTAATGGTCTAGTGCTCGAGTATTGACTCCCCAGATGTCAATGCTCGAGTATTATGTTCCCAATACTCGAGTGTTGACTCCAAAAACTCACTGGAAGTTCCGAAAACACATCATACTTAAGCATTAACTTCCAGAATCAGTTTTGAGCATCCATATGAAGCTGAGATGAATGGTTAACCAATATATAATGATAAAACATCTATTTAAAATATTTTAACATTCAAAATGAGTTATTTAACCAAATCATCCTCCAATTAACAGGATGCATAAATATTTATTAACCAATATGCATTGTTAAATCATTATGCATGGTAAATATGTATTGTGAAAACTTTTTGCATTGTAAAAACATTTTTCTCTTATTTGACATAATCAAAACTAATATCTAACAAAAATAGATGCATCTTAAGTCCATTTTGTCACAAACACATTTTGGTTGTGCTTTGAAGATATGCACATTATGGATATCTAAGTTAGAACTGATTTGATGAGTTGGATCCTTGAAAAGCTTGAGAGAGGATTTTTTATTTCCAATTTGAAGTTCTACTATCAATCATATGAACCACATGGTTGTATATTTATGAATTTTCATTGCCAGGGTCAATCATGTCTATTTCTTGGAGTCTTTTCATGTCATTTCGTGGGGGACATCTTTGTTAGGAACGTTGAAAGTATTTGACCATTACATCCATTAAAAAATGGAAGTAAGAAATTAAGATGTCACATTTGTTTTTACGAAAAGATGAACTTGACGACCCTATCTGTTAAGTCCATTTTTAAGAAAATAGACTTGACATGTCTATCATTCAAATCTGTTTCAAGTCAAAACAAACTTGACAGATAAAGCTGTCAAGTTTTTTCCCATAAAACAGACGTAAGAAGTTATGCATCAAGTTACATTCACCAATGTAGTTTTTCAAATCTTGAATACCTATAGAGGATCCTGAGGAACTTAACATTAGAAGATAAAATTTGTCTAATCTTCGATTAGTATCCAAGGTCAGTTGATGTCAATTTTGATGAAATTTATCCATTCCCATAAGAAGTGTCATTGTGCTGCCTTATGAGCACTGTAGATAAACAAGGCATGAAAGGAAGGAGAATTTCCATTACTGAAGATTTCACAGCAACAAAACATTGGTGATGTGTCTATTACATCCACTTGCTACTCAACAAACCCTACTAGAAGACTACATCCTCCCTTATTGATAAGGCCCAAATGTTACTGTGCCCATTTGGGATCATCTTTTTATATAACTAATATCTATATAAAAACATCAATTGTGTCTTCACCAAATAAATATTCATGATGGGATAAAAACTCACTGAACAAAGTCCATTATTTGGGGACGGACAAATGGGACTATAGGAGCATTGACTATAGATAACACCTTTTTTTTTTAAAATAATCAATTTCATATTGAAATTACAGTACTCTACAACAAGACCAAAGATTTTAAGAGAGTATTGGAAAGTAAAGTACCACCCATTCTATGAAAGCTGGAATTGAATACATAGAAGTTGAGAGATGAAAAGAGAGATATATAAAAGCGTAGCAATGTATTAGTAGACAATGTTGGTGGAGAATTCCAAGTCATTCTTGTTGCAAGAAAATATTACTTTTTGAGGACCAAATCTACGCATCAATTTCTTTTTCCACAAAGAAAAGGGGATCTGCAAATCCATGAGAAGACAAACCTTACACATTTGGAGGAAAGAAGAAACTCAACTCTATTGGACTCTTTGCAGCTAAAAATTTGCATTAGTTATCAATGGTAGAAAATCCCTGTATCTGTAAATTTGGCAGCAGAATTATCTGAAAATTCATGATTTTCCTTCATGTAGTGCTAAGCTCCTTTTCATCCAAATTGTGTTTATAAGAATGACTATGGGCTTGATGATTCTTTCATGATTATCTCTGTGAAGGAAGATGAAAGTGGATCTTATAGCAAGTCTTGGAATGAGGTAAGATCCGTGACAGACATTCTTAGAGATAAACAATCAAACCAGGCAGCTCTTGAGAAGGGGCACGAATAAAGGGCGGAAAAGTGCATGTTTTAGGTTCAGCACATCCAAACAGACATTGACCTGTGATGACTTTCAAATGATGTTTACAGAGAATGTCCATGCATGGAAGAGCATTGTGAAGAACTTTCCATGTGAGTAGTAAGAATTTTATTGGAAGGGAAATGGACTGTAAGAACTTCCAAAACGCATCTTCATTGCCAGAGCATCTTTTCTTCAGACTGAGAGCAAACCTATCCTTCACTGTATACTTACTTACCTTCATTATTACCTAACAAGTGTAGACTGTCTTCCTGGAAAGTAACAGATATTGGTGTATTTGTGATCATTTTGGTAATGTTATGAGAATAATGTGATTGAACTAGTTGAGTGTTCCATGATAGAGGTTTTCAACCATGAGGATTATGCATTATTCAATATGAAATTATTAGCTGAAAGGATTCCACTTTCATATGATAATTCAAATTGCATAGGCCACCAAATTGGGTGGTTGATAGGAATGGATTTACAAGCTCCAACACTCCATTTCAGATGTTCCAGAATTACCTCTGAATAATCTAACATTCCTTTCCATACCCAAGCAGAGTCGTAGGGTTGCTTTAGAAGGGGCTCCTTGAATGGGTTAATGTATTTAACTTTCAGAATACTCCCTCATCAAGGAATTATCTGGAGAAGTTAATATCCTCCATATCTATTTCACCAAGAAGGGCACTGTTGATTATAGAGGCAGGTCTGATTCCAATTCCACCTTCCTGTAAGGGGAGGAATAGTTTTTCCTTTTTCATCAATTTTATTTCATTTATCGATGGATCCCCAGTAAAAGCAGATGCATCTTGAGTCCATTTTGCACATACAGATTTTGGTAGAGCTTTGATGACATGATATGGATATCCACCGAAGTTAGAATTGATATGATGAGTTGGAGCCTTGAAGCTTGAGAGAGGAGTTTTCTTTCCAATTTGAAGTTCTACTATCAACCATATGAACCACATGGTTGTATATTTGTGAATTTTCACTGCCAGGGTCAATCATGTCTGTTTCTTGGGGTCTTTTCATGTAATTTTGTGGGGGACATCTTTTTAGGGACGTCGGAAGTATTTGGGCTATCACATCCATTGAAAAATGGACATGAGAAATTAAGATGTCACATTTGCTTTTACGAAAAGACGGACTTGACGGTCCTATCTGTCAAGTCCATCTTTAAGAAAATAGACTTGACATGTCTATCATTCAAGTCTGTTTTAAGCCAAAATGAACTTGACTGGAGCTATCAAGTCTTCTTTTCCCTCGAAAACGGAAGTGAGAAGTTCTGCATCAAGTTACATTCACCAATGTAGTTTTTAAAATCTTGAATACCAATAGAGGATCATTAGGAACTTAACTTATCATCAGAAGATAAAATCTACTTGACGTCTCCGATTAGTATCCAAGTTTAAGTTGATGTCAATTTTGATGAAATTTGTCCATTCCCATAAGAAGTGTCATTGTGTTGCCTTATGAGAACTATACATAAACAAGGCATAAAAGGAAGGAGAATTTCCATTACTGAAGATTTCACAATGACAAAACATTGGTGATGTGTCTATTACATCCACCTGCTACTCAACAGACCCTACTAGAGGAGTAAATCCTCCCTTATTGAAAGCATCAGTTCCTACATAATTTGAAAAACCGAAAGATAAAAAAGGTTTACTAGCAGATGAGAAATGAAAACTAATTTTTTGTTTTTAAAATTCAATCGGTTAAATTAAATCTAAAAAAATCTAAACTAATTTTTTTTTTTTGGTAATTACAACGAGATGAAGCAATAAGGCACTTGCTTTGTAGAAAATGGCATGCTAACTATGATATTATTAGAGGTCCATTTATAAGGATTATTTCACTAATATATGACATAAACAATTTTGCACAATAAAAATTATTATATTTACATCCAAATCATAATTATATATAATAAATTGTAAAAAAAATACTACCATATTCATTCACAATATATTACAGAAAATTGATGTGTTGCAATGAAAGAATGTGCCCATATTATATTTATTCATATCTCAGATTCATATTCGTAAAATATCTTCTATTTCTCTAAAGTCAACTCTTCAATCATCCACACATCTGACCAACATCTTCCTTCTAAACCAGCTGCACAAGAATCAGACCTTTATTTATTTTTTTAAAAAAAAAAGCGATCAACCATGTATAATAATAGTATGTTTGGATTAGCTTATTAAAGTCATAGTTTTGGTGCCATACAAGGTACTAGAATTGTTGACAAGACAACTAACGTATAGTTAGTTAACGCATAGTTTAGATACCAACTAGTGTTCCCTAGATCAATCACCACCTTTTGGGCAAGATGGAGAAATTGATGAAGGAATGTGGATGCCATCTTCTCTTGTAATCCATTAGTTTGAATCTTAATGATTTGCAGCTTGCATTAAAAAAATTTAGGTTTTGGCATTAAAAAAAGTTTAGGTTTTGGCACATTCATGGTTTTAAAACAAAGGAGCCAAACACCATTTCAAAATTTAAAATAGTTTTTAACTCTCAAAAATATGATTTTAATTAAGCCCCCAAACACTCTAAACATAAGATCTTGATTCACTATGTCTCATAAATTTATAATATTTCCTCAAAGTATCCTGTATATTGATTGCAAATATTAGGGGTTTTTTTATCCAATGATAATAATTATGAAATAATGTACTTTAAGAAAACCAACCAATATTTGTTATATATAACTAACTAAACTAATTTATTCAAGGTTTAAGTTGTAAATAAGCCAAGAAAGTACTGCAATGTTGCCCTAAAAGTTTTTTAGGAGTAACGTCCGGAAAATCTTAAAACGTAGTAATAACTTTCCAAATTTAACAACTCAAAAGGTCAAATATTAGTTGAACCAATTATGCTGAGGTAACTTTACCAGATAGGATGTGATGCCACGTATTTGTCCACTTGTTACCCTATCATCATTCTTCCCTTCACTCCACCTTTGTTCTCATTGGAATCACATATCCAAGCATCACCTCCTCCATCTGGAAGCATCCCTTCAGCCCTCATCCATTCCCCTTTCCTCTCATGCCCGATGACTCCTTCCTCACCATGAACGTCGGTATCCATTCACATGAAAATCTCAAACCTCAAAGACCATCACCAGCCTCAATAGATGATAGTTGTCGCTAGTCACACTACTACAAAATGTACTTTTTACGCCCTATTTTTAACCCAATTGGCGCCCTTTCTCAGGGGGCGTGTATGTGATGGGAGTAGAAAGTTAGGGCCTGCGGCGCCCCATATTTCAATATAGGGCGCCATAGGTATCGCCTACGGCGCCCCATATTCCAATATAGGGCACTGTAGGCTATACCTACGACACCCCATATACTAAATAGGGCGCATATGAATATTTTTTTTAAAAACGTTCTGTTTAATTTTATTTAACCCATTTACTACATCTGATTCAGTTTGTAGTAGGTAATTTCATTTTGTATACCAGATCAAGTCCAGACATAATAAACACATATGAGAGTTAAAAACAAAAGTCATTGTCTCATTTACTGAGCAAAGGTACATTTGTGGTAGAGAAACACAATTTATCAATCTAATTAACCCTATAAAAGTTAACATCAAGAGTTAGAACTATATGAATACCTTGAAGAAATAAGCATGATTTACAAGTCAAGGAGATGTCTAGCCAACAAATCTCTGATCAAATCAATGTCAACAGCTAAGTAAGTATCGTCATTATAAAAAATCTACAAATTTAAAAACAATTATTAGACCAATTCAAATTCATCAAACTAAACGAGTAACTCATCAATATTTGATAGATTGCGTATTACCTATTCTAAATCTCTAGTCAATCCACTCTGAATAATACTGTACTAACTAATAACATAATACCCGCACTCAGTATTGCCTGATTGTCGAGGGCACTGAAGATAAAAAACATATTGTTAAAACGTATAAAGGGATAAAACGACTTTCAATGAAAGAATTTAAAGTCAAAGTACTTACTTTTGGATAAGACCACTTTGTGGTTTTATTTCTACCTTCACGTTTACCTCCCATAAATCGGTATGTCTTGAGTGCGCTGCGATTGAATTGACAATAGTTACATATGAAAAAAATATATTTAAACATCGTTAAAAGCAATAATTTACAAATGGAAAAACCTATGTATCAAAGACATATTTTTGGTTACCCCTGCCTTTTTGCCAGCCAACAAATCAAACCATTACACAGTATTCACGAGGGGGCAGACAATACAAAGACTCCAATGATGACTACAACAGCACATATAAATGAAAATGAAGTTAGCAAAACAAGTTAATTATTATCAATTCAGCTAAATGTGTTAAAGGGATAACTATAATTCCATACCTTTCAATTATTGGCGCTAGGCAACATAGCTTTGGATTAATGTCTGCTCTTATTGTGCTCCCAACGTAATGCACCCTATGTTCTAGAGAATTGTAACTCTTTATTGTATTTGCAGGACATAAAAATCCACACAAATCACCTCTAGAAAAGTCAACGCAAATATTGTGGAAGGTCCTATTAAAGAGTTAAATAATAAAGGAAATAGTGAATTATATAAAACCTAAAAAATGACAACATCAATTGAAGATAGGAATATAAAAAACTTACAAGATTGCAAACTGAAGACATGCTATATCTAGGTCCTCCAGCGATAGGAATTGTTTCACATCATCCTTGTCAATAATGAATTCATATGTTAGACCACAACCCACAATCCCATCAAGCATCTGCATGGTCACAGGTGTAAATTTTTCTCGTAGCTATCGCAGCAGTGACAAGGATGGAAATTTTTTAGCTTCTTCTAGGTCTTAGTAAAGTATAGAATACAGATTATAAATATAATGCCGAAGAAAAATCAAGTAAGATCATAAGGTGGCTACTACCTCATGAGGTGTTGTAGGTGTATAAAAGAGATTTTTCGGCTAAAGAATGAAACAACCCTTGGATTGACCTAAATGGAACACCTCTTGATCAGAGATTAGGACGTCGGAGGCTTCCTCACCATCTTCAATACGTGTCACTGAGACGTGAGACAAGCTATCTGGAATTGGCATACAATGGTGCGTAGTAGCTTGCCTGTAGAAATAAGCATTGGCAACAGCATGTATTGGCTCATCCAGGTAGAGAGTGCAATGCTCTCCAACTTCTTCTACGGGGGTATTAGGAGAAGGGTCACCCAGTACTGTCTCAGGCAGATTATTGTTATCTTTGCTATTGAGAAATACAGGGGAATCCATGTTCTTTAGTTCGTCAATCAGCTTCCCCGATTTCAGGAGGCAAGTTGTATATCATCATGAGTACCGGCCACGCCCTATGTGTACTACTAAGTGTCCAATACGAATTGATCCCATTGTACAAAGCCCAAGCCAAAGGTTTTTTGGCTCACTACCGAATTGAGGAAACATTTCATCAATTTTCTTCCACTGTGGAGAGTCAGCTGAGTGTCGAAGATACCTTCCATCAGATATTCTCTCATAACAATGCCATCTCAACTTCTGTGCTTTTATTGTATTGGCAAACAAATGCTTAAACCGTGGTACTATTGGAAGATACCGCAGTACCTTCAAAGGTTTCCGTTTAGCTAGTTTATCACCACAATCACCACCTTTCCTCACTTTGTATCATGCAGTTTTACATTTCGGACACTCACTAAGATCTTCATACCCATTTCTGTATAGTATACAGTCATTAGGATAAGCATGTATCTTCTTGTACTCCATACCCATCGTAGATAAGATTTTCTTGGCTTAATACATACGATTTGGAAGTACATTGTTCTCTGAAAGCATATCACCCAACAACTGTAGCAATAATGTGAAACTACTGTCGGTCCACACACAAGATGCCTTCAAGTTCATCAAATGCAATGTACCCATCAAGCGTGTGTGCTTACTCCCAGGGTACAATGGTGTCTCTGCATCGCTCCGCATGCTTTCATATACAGGCGCTTGGGCAAAAAATTCTACCTCAACATCATGAATCATTCTTTCCATTCTATCTTCATCTACTGCATCCATATAATCTCTTTCGTGTGCTACATATGCATTTAGTTTTTCTCTATGACATATCCACTTTGTGTACTGGAGACTTATTCTCTCACAAATTAGGTGATCCCTTATATCATCAATATTTTGCCTAATCCCATTTATACACTTGACACAGGGACAAAAATACATCCCATTTTTGCTAGTCACATTTTTTTAGCAAATTCAATAAAATCTTTCACACCATTCTCATTCATCACTAATTCTTAACGCATTCATCCAAGTACGATCCATTTATTAAACCCTAAGCCATTGTAAACAACATTCAAATTTAAAAAGACAAATGATAAAGTTATGAGGAGTTTCATATGAAACAAGTGAAAGGGAACTGCTCAAACAAAATGAAAGCATTGAAACATAGTCCAAAAGTATTTAAACAAAATGGCCTTAGTGAAAGGGAACTGCTCAAACTAAAAAAGAGAACCTTGGCAAATTAATCTAAATCTTGGATGTAGGTTTGAGTGGTCAGTGCTTAAGTATCTCTCTTGCCATAAAAAATTTTTTGTCAAATTTTCCGTTATCGACGGCTACTTTGCTCATTTCCATTATACACTGTTTTAATTTTATTTTCGAAAGAAGCATTAGTTAACATAAATCTTTATTTAAAGTCATTTGTAAGCTGGAAAAAATAGATAGATGTAATTATATTTAAAATACTATCCTTTTATTTTATGTTAAAGTAATGCCCATGATTTTGAAGACTCGACCAATTATTTTAATTAGGGGTTTTGTATGTTATTCAACGACTTTGACTCTTTCCTTCTCTTTTTAAGAAATTACTTTAAGAAAAAAACTATCAAAGCATGAATAAATAAAGGAGGGAAATTCATGACTTAGTTTAGTCCATTAAACACATTTTTTGTGTCTAAATGTCAAATTTTTTTGTCAAAACTTCTTTCCATTTCTATCTCCATTGAAAATTTATCTACACCAAACATGGGCTTCATTTCCCAAATAAAGCAGCATGATATTCAAATTCTCACATATTAGAACGAAGGAACCAAAAGTTATGTGAAGTTTTGGAATGTGCATGCATCTTTTTATTATTATTACAGGGATGAACATTAATTCACAATATTTAGCGTAATCGTACATTTGATCAAGCTGTTTGTTTAACTTCATCAACCTCTTTAATATTAGTAAGCAACTGATGTACAATTGCCCCATACGTCAGAGTAGTAACCACACATTTCAAAGTATTCGCTAATGCGAAGACAACGTAAAGATAAATGCTATAATTCAGGGGGAATCAAACTGTGCGAATCATGAATATTGGGGGAAATAAGCAATAAAAAATAAGCTCCATTAAGCAATTTTTCCTTCAAAATTAAAAAAGCTATAGAATAGACTAGTTGTAATTTTGAGGATTCAACGATGGAGAAAAAAGAGTGCGCAATAAGATTTTCTTACTTGTGAAGAAAAAGACAGCAGAGAACTTGAGAAGACTTGAAGGAGAGACTTGACTGCGATGGAGAGACCTGGCTGGAGCTGACGGAGAGACTTAACGGAGAAAAGAGTGCGAATCAGTTGAGCAGTGACGGCGACGGAGAGACCTTGAAGGCTGGAACTGACGGTGTTGCGCGAATCGTGCGATGGCGACATATGGAGCTAACGGCGTGGGGTCGCTGACGACGCACTGGAGCTGACGACGTGGGGTTACTGACAGCACGCTAGAGCTGACGGCGATGGAGAGAACGTGTGGTAGAGTGATGGCAACGGCGTGGGGTTTGGGGGCCGGGGGCGTGGGGTCGATTGGGGTTTGGGGGGACCGGGGGCATGGGGAATGAAAAAGGAAGGAAGGTGATCAGATGATAATAGTTTAGGGGCCTTTAGGCACCCTATCTAAAATATAGGGCGCCTAAAGGCAATCTCAAGATATGGCGCCTAAAGACACCCTTTAGGCGCCCTATCTTCAATATAGGGCGCCTAAAGGCACCCTTTAGGCGCCCTATATTGAAGATAGGGCGCTTAAAGGCACATCTGCGTTCTTGTAATTTCAAAAATATCACTGCCTTCATTTTTACTTCCTATTTTAAAAAAATGACACGAATTTCAATAGTAAAAACTATAATCTGTAGTAGTGTCACCTTTAGCCTTCTTCCTTCGATCTCGCTGTCTCAACCTCTCCTCCTCTCGAATCATGGTTTGTCTTCAACAGGTCTTGCTATCGACGACTAGTAGTTCCTCATCTTTGTCAGATCTTGGTAACTCAAGCTTTCATCTCTTGACTTGTGGCTTGTCTTCCTCAGATCTCGCTCTTAGCAACTCAAAACCTCTCGTCTTTATCAGATCTCATCATTTCCTCAGTTGACTCGTGGCTCATCTTCCCTCAAACTTCATTGTGCTAACCAATCAATGATGAAGTCATGCATCTAATGTGTACAGAAACACAAGGACATTTGGGCATCTTAATCATCCATGTTCTTCATCTTAATGTCTGCAGCTTTCTCCTTTCATGGTTTCATGGTATTGATAAACTTTTGTGAATACATTTGCATTTTCTAATTCCTGGTTTGTTTTTCTGGGTTTTCACCATCCATTGTGCTTGCATATGGTTTCTTACTTGTATTTGATTTTTTTATTATTTGCTTGAATCGTAAAGTCCGATCGTTTATTAGTTAAGCATGAAGTCTGCTCATTTTCTTGGTTTGACTTGAAGCCTAATAATTTTTCTTGTTTGATTTTGACTTTTGATTCTTTTGATTTTGAATTTCCTTTCTTAATTCTAGATTTCTGTTTTGGCATGAAGTTTGTTGAACTTTGGTTTTTCTGGCTTTAGAAAACCCTGATGAGATGGAACAATGAGATAGGGTAAATGGCTAAGGTGGCAACCAATTGGATGATTAAGTGCCACGTTAGAGTGGCATGTGGGAGTTTCATTCAAACAAAATGGTTAAGCTTAACATCTGTTAACACTAGGACAAGATTGCTAAGTTTTAAGACTTCTAGGGCGATATTGCTTGGGAAATCCTTTTTCTTATAACGTCAATTAATGAAATATTTAAATAAAAAAAGCTTTGTCTACGAGCTAATGGAAGCATGATTGTGCGCTAGACCATCCAAAATAAACAATTGACATAACAATCGGTTAAAATAAGTCAGAGTATGCAAGATAACGTGGTAATATATAATAATTCAATATAACCAAACAGTTGGAAGCACTACTTTTACTGAAAGTAGCTCAAGCTTCCGGAGTCTTCCCTGACGGATCAGCACTGGAACTACCACCTGGAAAAAAATGTTAAATCAACAAGGTGAAACAAACGTCTAGCAACTAGCAATTCCATCTCATTAGGCATAGGAGTAAGTGCCCATGAGATGTCAAGTGGGATAATCACAATAAATACAATAGCATAGCGAGATGTCACTTAATCAACATATATATAAGCATACATATTTAGCAATTTATGACATCATAATCTCATACTTATAACAAAGTTGCACAAAAATCAATGCATAAGATTTATTTCTCCGACCTACCTTATTTCCTCTCCAACCTTATTTCCTCTGACTGAACCCATGGGCTAGTACTGCTCCGTGCAACTGGTAACACAAATCTCAAGCTCTACGATCAAATGATGTGGACCGGTCAAAATCCACAGCGCACAAGATTAGACCATGGGTTCCCCCTCTACTAAAATAGTGGGGTGTCATTGCCCTATCAAATACAATTGGGTCAAAGGATTAACCAGCGTACACCTGGTAACCCACCACCTTATTTCCTCTTTTGTACAAGAAAATTCATCCCTTTATTTCCTCTAAAATAATCTCCCATCAAATCAACATCCACCACTCCCTCTCATATCATCAAATAATAAATCTATCATGTATCATGATCAATTTCACAAGTTCTCAAAGCAATATTTGTAATATTATAAAACAATACCATCAATATATAAATAAATCACCTTTTTATTTCATAATGAAAATAGGTCCCACAAGACAATTTCACAAACTATAATTTTATTATGCAACTCGAATATCAATGACACTTTTTATAATTTTAATTAACTTACAAACATGTTACAAGCATGCACAAAGAGAGGAAAGTGATTACCTCTTGCTAAACAATAAAATTTACCACAATGATAAATCCTCGCTAAACAACAAGATCCTATAAACGGTCTAAATAATCCAAGAAGTAGAGCCTTAGACTGAAAAAGCCCCCTTTCAACTTTCTTTCCTCTCTCTCCAGCCCTCCTCTCCCTCTCTCTGTCAGTGACGCTCTCTCTTTCTCTCGGATGGGACATGTGTGTGTGTCAAGTGACTGATGGGATAAGGGGGTGTGGGGGTATTATACAGTTGGCGTCATTTGACTCCTTTTCTTATTTTTTTCCTTTTTTTTTGCACTTCACCCAACCACTCTACACATCCCTCTGAGTAGGCAAGGTTACACTTTGACCATTTTTTTAAAGTTTAAAAGCTGCTTTCTGATAGCCCACAGTCACACGCATGCTCTACCTTTAATTTTTTTTATAATGATAAAACCCTCATGCCACCATCACCCCACTACCAATTCCTCTGCACACACACCATAGCTCTGATTTTTTTAAAAAATAGAAATCATTGATGGTAATGGTGATTTTTACCTCTACCACATGAAACGTGTAGCATACTCTTATATTTTTTTTAAACAACACTGACAAGAACGTTACAACTCTCCCCACCTAAATAGGAATTTTATCCTCAAAATTCGCTCTAAATAGGGAAGAAAACACTCAAGACACAAAAATAATACCAAGATTCCAACCACCATGACAATCACAAGCATAAATCATCATACAAATACTAGCAGGATGCAACACAAACATGCATATAAACACTAACACAACACACTAACATACCTATCCCAAAACGAAAGAAGGGAAATCACACCACATTCACTCTTCCGTTTCCCATGTAGCATCCCTCGGTGTCATGCCCTTCCAGCAAACTTTCACCAACCAAACGGTCTTTCTCCTTAATTGCTTGTCATGTACATCCACAATCCTTTATGGCTCTGTTTGATAAGTCATATTCTCCCTTAACTCAACTTCCTATGGCTCAATGACATGAGATGGGTCTGGGTGATACTTCTTCAATTGAGATACGTGAAACACGTTGTGCACCCTTGACAGGGATGGTGACAAGGCAATTCGATAAGCAACTGGTCCGATTCTTTCCAAAACCTCGTACGGATCAATGAATCGGGAGTTAACTTCTTCACTTTAATAGATCTACCAATACCAGTCATTGGTGAAACCTTAAGTAATACATGGTCACCCACTTCAAATTCTAAAGGTCTACACCGCCTATCCCCATAACTTTTCTGTCTGCTCTGCGCTGTCATCAACTTTTGACGAATCATCTCTATCTTCTTCGTTGTCTTGTCAACTAAGTCTGGTCCAATCACCGTCCTCTCACTCAATTCTATCCAACACAACGGTGATCTGTACTGTACTTTCAACCATACAACGCCTCAAAATGACCCATCTGAATGCTCAAATGGTAGCTGTTGTTGTAGGCGAACTCTTCTAGAGGTAAATGCGATCCCAACACCTGGAAGCTCAATAGCACAAGCCCTCAACATATCTTTGAGAGTCTAAATTGTCCTCTCTGTCTGACCATCTGTCTGCGGGTGATATGCCGTACTGTACTTTAACTTAGTCCCCATAGCCTTCTGTAGAGACTTCCAGAAGTCTATTCTGAATCTTGGATCCCGATCCGATATGATACTCTTCAGCACTCCATGCAAACGGACAATCTCCTTAATGTACAACTCAGTCAATCTCTGTGGGGAATAGTCTGCTCTGATTAGCAAGAAGTGAGATGACTTATTCAATCAATCGACAATCACCCAAATTGCATCACAATTGTTTTGGACTGGCAGCGAACCTATGATGAAATCCATAGAAACACTATCCTATTTCCATTTTGGGATATCCAGTCTTTAGAGTAACCCAGAAGGTTGCTGATGTTCCATCTTGACCTTCTGATATGTCAAACATCTCAACACAAAATTAGTCGCATCCCTCTTCATGTTTGGCCAACAATATTGTTGCTTTAAGTCATTATATATCTTGTTAAATCCAGGATGTATAGTATATATACTCCGATAGGCTTCTTCTAAAATAGTTCTTTTAATCTCCTCATCATTAGGAACACAAATCCTCTTATTGTATCTTAAGATATCTGCATCACCCTCTTCATAATATTGAACATCTCTTAGCTCTAACTCCAGGTGAAAGTAATGGTGATGGTGATTTATCACCATCACCATCAATTATTTCTGTTTTTTTAAATTTTCAGAGTGGTGGCGTGTGCAGAGAAAGTGGCAATGGGGTGATGGTGGCGTGAGGCTTTTATCATTATAAAAAAGAAATTAAAGGCTGAGCATGCGTGTGACTGTGAGCTATCAAGAAGCAGCTTTTTTTAAAAAAAAATGGTTTAAGTGTAACCTTGCTACTCAGAGGGATGTGCAGAGTGGTTGGGTGAAGTGCAAAAAAAAACAAAAGAAAAGGAGTCAGATGGCGCCAACTGTGGGGTATTATAAATATACCACATACCCCCTTATCCCATCATTCACTTCACACCCATACACACGTCCCATCTGAGAGAAAGAGAGATTCGCCGGCAGAGAGTGGAGAGAGAGGGAGAGGAGCGCTGTAGAGAGAGGAAAGAAAGCTGAAAGGGGGCTTTTTCAGTATCAGGCTATACTTCTGGGATTATTTAGACCATTTATAAGAACTTGATGTTCGGCGAGGATTTATCATTGTGGTAAATTTTATTGTTTGGCGAGAGGTAACCGCTTTCCTCTCTTTGTGCATGCTTGTAACATGTATGTGAGATTCTAAATAATTAAAATTATGAAAAGTGCCATTGATATTCGAGTTGCATAATAAAATTATATTGTTAGTGAAATTGTTTTGCGAGACCTATTTTCATTATGAAATAAAAAGGTGATTTATTTATATATTGATGGTATTGTTTTATAATATTACAAATATTTCTTTGAGAATTTGTGAAATTGATCATGATACATGATAGATTTATTATTTGATGATATGAGAGGGAGTGGTGGATGTTGATTTGATGGGAGATTATTTTAGAGTAAATAAGGGGGAGAATTTTCTTGTATAAAAGAGGAAATAAGGTAGTGGGCTACCAGGTGTCGCTGGTTAGTCCTTTGGCCCCATTGTATTTGATTGAGCAATGACACCCCACTATTTTAGTAGAAGGGCAACACATGGTCCGATTTTGTGCGCTGTGGATTTTAGCCGGTCCACATCACTTGATCGGAGAGCTCGAGATTTGTACTACCAGTTGCACGGGACAATACTAGCCCATGGGTTCAGTCAGAGGAAATAAGGCTGGGGAGGAATTAAGGGAGGTTAGAAAAATAAATTTTGTACATTGATTTTTATGCAACTTTTTTATAAGTATGAGATAATGATGTCATAAATTGATAAATATGTATGCTTTATATATATATGTTGATTAAGTGACATCTCGCTATGCTATTATATTTATTATGACTATCCCACTTGACACCTCATGGGCACTTACTTATATGCCCAATGAGATGTAATTGCTTGTTGCTGAGACGTTTATCTCACCATGTTGATTTAACATTTTTTCCAGGTGGTAGTTCCCTTGCTGGTCCATTAGGGAAGACCCCGGAAACTTGAGCTACTTTCAGTAAAAGTAGTGCTTCCATCTGTTTGGTTATGTTGAATTACTATATATTGGCACGTTAGGGCTCATCCTGCATACTCTAACTTATTTTAACCGATTGTTGTATCAATTGTTTATTTTGGATGGTCTAGTGCACAGTCATACTTTCGTTAGCTCGTAGACAAAGCTTTTTTTATTTAAATATTTCGTTAATTGATGTTATAAGAAAAATGACTTTACATTACTCCTTCGAGAATACTTCCAAAGCAAATGTACAACTTAACCCTTTATTTAATATACTCATAATTTTAGTTCTTATATCAATTATCTGAATCACACACTCGAGCACCCTACCCCACCGAGTTACACTCACCACAATGGTTTTCAACTCCCCCCTCTTTATTTCGTAAATATTGGCAAGTAGCAGTTCAGATTTTGACAATGTTTTTAAGTAGTCTTTGAATATGGATAACTCATCATTGACAAGTTATATATTACCTTTTTAAAAGGATATGCATCCTTCAATTAGATATAATAATGTTTAAGATATTGTTAAACATTTAATATAAGTATTTTTCTCAGCATAGATTCAGACATTAGTTTTCTATGTTGTTGAAAATTAGCCTCTTCATTCAACTTAACACCAATTGATTATATATTAATTTTTTATTGGAAATGAAAATTCTCTCAGATTTTAGTTATCTGAGGCTACCAAAGTATCAAACCAACCACTATTTGCTAATAACAGCCTTGTAATCTCATTAGTTTTAAATTATACAATTTTATGGACTTTTTGCAATTTCTTTCATTTCATTTAACAGCCGTGTTTTTCATAAATGAAATTTCCTAAAAGGTTATAAATTAAAATGATCAGGTTAGATAATAAGAATTTCTAAACAAAATAAATTATAAAAGAGTTTGATTTAAAACTGAGATAAATTATAAACATTTGGTTAATTATTTTAAAAAAACATTTGTTTAGTTAAATCTCAGCCTAAGAGCATTATATTATTACACAGGTCTAGCCTCAAAAGCAATTTTGCCTAGCCACATTTATTTAATCTATATGTATTTTATCTTACACACTTACGTATTTATATATGCAAAATAAATTTATAATAAGAAAAATGTAATATTTATCATTATCCGTGGGCTGTATCTAAAATGGAGTAGTCCACCATTTTTTTAAAGCTTAAGTATATTTGTATTACTATATCCATATTAAATGTAAGCACCTCTCACAGTAAAGAATTCAAATTTTAATTAATCATATTATAAGAGATTAATCTACTTCACTTCATTGAAACTCTGTTGATACTAGCCAACCCATTTAAACACTCATGAGATGCCAAAAATATCAGTTCATATAACGCTAAGGACTCATTTGAAAGTCTATTTGAGAATATCTTTTATGCAATTCGAGGCAAAACCTAGGTTTTAGAAAATAAATTTTGGAGAATAGCTTTTATAGATTTCAAGGCAAAACCTAAATTATTGACTTTTACGGAGTTCGAGGCAAAAAGTAGTAGGAAAGATAAGAGAAAGAAAGAAAAAATAAGAAAGAGAAAAATTTATTAGAAGAGAGGATGTAATTTGACAAAAAAATAGCTTTTTTCAAAACCTAAGTTTCAAACAGAGATTTTGTATTTAAAATAGCTTTCAAAAAATTTTTTGTATTTGGACAAAACCTAAGTTTTGTATCTGAGATCCAAACATACTCTAAATCTATGACCTCATTTATCATTTATGTGTCCGTTCGGTTTAATAATAGAATCTATATTTTCAATATGATTTAAGGTATATGAGATAAATATGTAAGAAAAGTTTTATTTCGATTTACTTGAAAATGATTTTTCAATCCCCATGGGGTTACACATTTGAGAACCATAGAAAATGAGATTTCATAAATAGCGAGGGACATTTTGGGGATAGCGAAAATGTGGGTCGCTGGGACATGTTCTAGTGTCGGTAAAACGGGCTCAGCCCGCGGTTGAGCCCGCCAACCCGCGGGCTGAGGCGGGTTCGGGCCACCTAAATGGCGGCCCGTCAAAAAACGGGTCAAACGGTCTGAGCCCGTTTGGCCCGCGAGTTAAGGCGGGCTGGCCCACCAACCCGCGGGCCAGCCCGTTTTTTTTTGTTTTTTTATTTTTTAAAAAATAAACCTTTTATATTTTTTAGTAGGAAGAAGATGAGGTTTCAATAGCTTCAAATATTGTTTTAAACCTTATTATTTCATGTTAAATACATACTTACTTTAGAGATTGTTGATTATGTATTATATTTTTGTATTTTAAAACATTGTTGATTATATTTTTCAGAGATGTATTGTATTTTT
>JANTPZ010142338.1:0-19535 GCA_025593235.1 Vachellia pachyceras
ATTCTGTCTGGAATGAGCAAGCTGATCTGGAGTTAAAAAAGATGGAGGTCTTGGCAAGGAGCCTGAAGTAGAATCAACAGATGAAGAAACAGAATGATAGGCAGAATTTCCAGGAAACACTGATCCCATGTAAGGAGAAATTTTGCCAGGAGATTGATCTTTGACAGAATTTATGCCTTGAAATGGTGAAGAAAATGAAGGCATGTTTGATTCAACCACTGAAGAATGATATGGCAATGGTGTCTTAGAAAACAAAGAAGATGGAGCATCTAGAATATCAGAAGTTTGTAAAGAGGAAGACGAAGGTTCATAAGATGGATTTACAAGAGATGGAGCAGTAACAGATAAGACAGGTTCACTGTGCTTGGGTAAAGAAGTCCAGCCCACTTTTGAAGAAGGAAACTGACTTTCTGGAGTATGGCCCCAGCTCTGTGTATTTAAAGGTGCCACTAGTAAAGGGGACTGAAAAGGACCAGACTGCAGCAGAGAATGAGAGCCACTCCCAGATATCCCACTGTATTCCGGCCAATTTATTGTTGAAGAGAAGGAAGGAGCACCAGAAACATGTGCAACAGCAGATTGACCTGATGGGCTCATCGACGTTGCAGATTGATGAGAAGGCAACCCAACAGGAAGTGAGATGTCTCTGCCAGTCACAGCAGGAGTATCTTGCCTTTGCATTGACTCTGTCAAACTTCTCCCACCCACTGAAGCCATAGGTGAACTTGAAGCAACTTCAGAGTATTGTGACTGGAAAAAAAATAGAAATTAGAAAATTTCAAGGCTTTTGATCCACTGGCTAAAATACCATCAACACTTTTTCCTTTTTCGAAGTTTGAAACATAAGTACCTGGATAATAGCTGGATCACTGAATATCTGGTCTTCTTTGGTAGAATCAGATAGGGGCTTCACATGCAAATCCTGAAAAGAAGAAAAATTGATTCGAATGTAAGAAACTCAGGTCTAAAGCTATTTAAGGGAGAAAGCCTAGATTCAACCTACTTCAGAAATATGGAATCAACTACAGGATTCTCAACGAATAACATTATTAATGGAAAAAATAAGCCTGTTTGGAACTTTCAGGTCAATATTATTGACGGCTATTTAACATCAGCATTAGCTAGTCTAATTTAGATTTTATCAGTAGCTCTCCAGTTTTAAACACTCAGCTCCAGTTAGGATGACCTATTCAGTTATTTTTCATTGGTTTGTGTTGGCATTTATGTTTTTTAATAGAACTGGTGATAGATTTGATTCTGGTCAATCAATTCTTTTGAGTTCCAAGAAGCCTACTTATGCCAAAATTCAGTTATAAATTGTCCAGAAAAATCTTGAAGTACAGTAAAGCATCAGACCCAGAAAAAAACAAAATCCCCTTTAGAACTTAGTAGGCACATATTCAGAAATAACCAGTTAAAAACAAAAGAGAAAAAAATAACTTTTCAATGAAGTACTAAGGTGACCTATTACTTGTTTCCGGAAAATAATTAAAGCTAAGAAAAAAGATCTCATAAATTTGAAAGACACCAAGTATTTCAATGCATAAACAAAATGTAGGTACATCTGATATTACAATTTATTCACAAAAAAGATGTACATTCCATGAACAATATTAAACATGCACTGATGAATGAAATAAAAGACATGGAAAAAGGGTTTAAATCCTCAGTTACAAATTCATTTATACATAATAACATGATATTAGAACCCCCACTCCCCAAGAAATAAGTACTGGAATGGCAAGGTGTACAGTTACTTTTCTTGACACCACCACGTTAAACTAAGGTGCTGGATGAAATTAGACCATGCTTACCTTAATGTCTCTCCCTCGAAAAATAATGTATTCATAAACCTTGTCGCTTGGAGGAACCTGTGAACAATCCTTTCTTCTCCCCTCTGTCCCATGAGATTTGACTGCAAATTCACATAACAGGCAATTCAAATTCAAATTTAACAAGAAATTTTCACAAATTTGAAATTTCATCAACCAACTGCAGCTCTAGTTAGAATTATCACATTATGCACTGATCTAAAAATATTAACATATTCACTGAATACCTAGAAGCAATTACATTGTAATATGAAAGATTTTCAGCAAATACATGATGTACAGCACAACTGCACAAATGCCTATTACGTCAACGGGTGCCGTTAATCATCTACTCCTCCTCTTCGATTGTAGAAAGATGCCATACATACAAAAAGGTGTGTAAAGTGAGGTGGATTACTATCAAATGCCGATGTTGGTTTAAGTAACCTCATGGGACAAACTGTATGATCACCAAGCCTACTCTTTCCTTCTAGAGCGATGATTCAGTCGCAAAAAAAAAAACAGAAAAGAAAAGAAAAGAAACAGGAGTCCAAATGTAGCTCTTTGCTCTCCACACAAACAACTATGACTTCCATTCTAGAGTGGTGATTTGATCTTCTTTAGAATTTATCACCAATGCCTTACATCCTACACTATTAACTGAATATGTCGGGAATCAAATTATTTGGTTACTCTGCTTTGACTTCTTACGCTCCATTGCACTAACAAAAAGCAGTTCTATGTTCCTTCAACCAGTAAGTTCGTGTCAAGGAGACATCAATTCTAACCAAACCGTCCATAACCTATCAAACAATTTCCTATAAATCGAATATCCCTGACTAAAAGTCCGAAACAGAGTAACATTCATAGAAAGCGGATAATAGTACAAAATCCAGGTACCGCTCTTCAAGCCAATGGTGGAATCCCAGACGTCGAGGTGACACAGGACGCCTTCGTAACGAATATCGGACTTGGAAATCAGACTGATATAGCTCCCAATGTAGGATTCCCCTGCAGTTGAAAAAGACGAAGAAGAAGCAGCAGGGGGAGGTTTCGTGCCAGAATCACTCGCCATGAAGTGAACGAGATGAGCGTTGTTTGAAAAAAAAATAGAAATTCGAGCCAAGGTGGCGATGAAGGAAGAAATGCAAGGAACTAGAAAGATAAGAGAAATGTAGGAAAAGAAGAGGAAGAAAGGAATTTCGAAGTAAAAAGTACAGATTGTAGCGTTAGGGTTTGCTGGGCGGGTTGCTTCAATCGCAGATGAGTCTCCAGGTATGTGTGGTATATGGGTACAACCCAAGAACAAGAATCGTCATTTTCTCTTGAACGAAGAAAAACGCGGGCTCATCTTTGGACATGTCTCGGCCTCGCGGCATCTGTAACTGTCGTACACCCTCATGATTGGGTCACTCCCTTCCGTCCAGCAAACCACAAGACGGAAAGGTGATCCGTAAAAATATTTTAAAATTTATAAAAAGTACGTTAAAATTAGTTAAAACATATTAAAATTTGTAAAATATATCAGAATTCTTAAATTTGTTTTTATCAATGGAATTCTCAACGTAAAATTGTGCATGCTTGAGAAACAATTATTTTCAAAAGTGCACGCAAGTCAAAATAAAATCATCTTGAAATCCGTAAAAATCATATCTAAATCCATAAAAATCATCTTGAAATCCATAAAACCATTTCAAAATCTATAAAATCATCTTGGAAGCCGTACCTTTCTCCCAACGAATTTTCCAAACACACATTGTTTGGGAATCCGTCAGGAAAAAGTAGTTTACGGATTCCAAGAATAATTTACGGATTTCAAGATACCTTTTGTCTTAGCTTGCATGCATCGTTGGGGGAAAGATTTCCCTAAAATACACAATTTATTGTTTGAATCCTTGTGGTTTCTTCTTTGCTTAATGTAATATTTGGTTATTTAAATATATCCATATTTTGATATTAGTAGGTTAAACACAATGGGTGTGGTTACTCTGGGTTTGGATAAAAATCGAAATAAAGATAAATTTAAGGTATTAAAAATTATATTAACATTTTTTAATCAAAATTTATATTGACAAAAACATGATTATGATCGAAGAAACAAACATAATATATATTGGTTAACAAATACCTTTAGTCCTTTAAGTTTATATCAAATTTCAATTAAGTCCTTTAAGTTCAAAAGTATACTTTTAATCCTTTAATGTTAGTATAATTTTACTTAACAGAAAATGTGAAACTCAGTCACCATTCTGCAATTAAATGATGTCAAATTATACCTCTATGTTAATTATTTAATATACTTTTAAAATTTTAAAGTTTATTTAACATTTTTTTCACATTAAATTACATAATCACCATTTAAATTTGTTGATAAGTAAAACTAATGATGTTAACAATAAAAAACTAAAAGTACATTTTTTAAACTTAAAGGACCAAACTAAAATATGATGAAAAATTGAAAGACCAAACATATACTTTAACTATATATATATAAGCAATTTGACATAAGTACATTTCTTTTTCTCTTTAAACTTTCTAAAAAAATATTACTAAAAATTTCTTATTACAAAATCTATTACTTGAAGTACCTAAAGAGTAATAACACATCTTTGCCAATTCTATTCCCGTATATATAATTTTGTTATGTGAAGCAGAAGGTGAGGTACTCATCAAGTCTATTGCCAATTCTATTATTGTGTAATCAATGTCATGCTTCTTGTTCCCAAAAATATTCTCAAAAAATATACCAAATTATTACTAGTTTTTGGTGAAAAAGTAATGATAATAAGAAGGGGCACTGGGTAGCTAAACATAAATTAAAAATGGATAGGGAAGACGGGTCAGGGGTTCAAAGAATTCGAGGCTTTTTAATCTAGCTGTGTTACCGAAGCTAGGTTGGAGAATATTGTAGGAAAGCAGCTGTGGGTGGTGAAGGTTTTGAAGGTTAGATATTTCCCTGAATGTGACTTTCTGAAAGCAAGAAAAGGTGCTAGATCACCTTGGATTTGGAGCAGCATCCTGGAGGGCTGTAGAGTGCTAGAGGGCAAATACTATTGCAAGCATTGGCAATGGACAAGACACAAGTTTGAACTGATCCTTGGATAGCATAAATTCCTGGTAAGAAATTGCTCTCAGTGTCCACATTAATCTTTTCTATCTCCTAACAGTTGTAGACCTGAAGCACCCATATGGGTGGGATCTGTCTATCATAGGTCTGCAAAGTCCACCATGTTCTCTACCTTTCAAAGTGGACCTAGTTCCTAACTATTCAGAAAAAGTTTGAAGGCTTAGAACACCCCATGCCATAAGGTCAAAATGCTTCTATGGAGGCTCCTATCAAGAGTTTTCCCTACTTTTGAAATGTTGAATAAGCGGAAATCATTTGTAGCAGATCTTTGCCTCGTTTGTAAAGAAAAAAAAATGGAATCTACTGAGCACTGATTTTGTTTTTTTTTTTGTTCTTGGGTTAAAAAAAGTCTAGTTTAGAAGTATATTTACTTTTGTCTTTGAGAGTGAGGTTGATATTGATATTAAACGTTGGCAAAAAAAAGATATTGATATTAAACATTGGCTTACACATTGTTTCATAGAGCTTCCAATTACTGACTGGCAAAAAGTGCTAGTGGCAACGTTTTTGTGGCAAATCTGGAAAGGGAGAAACAATTTTATTCATGAAAGAATCAATCTTGACCTTGTTTCTGTGATTTTCCAGACAGCACATTTATTACAGGAATTTTGGGAAGTAAGAGGATGGTGTCAGTCATCTTTTCCAGCACCTTCTTTTGGGTCAAAAGTTGGAATGGGCAAAATCGGATAAAGCCAACAGGAAATTTCCTAAAAATCAACACTGACTGTGCTTATAATATAGAGACAGGAAGGATAGCTGCAGTATCTGTGCTTGGAGACTCAAACAGGGGACTCTTAGATGGTAAAAATCAAATCCACTCATGCTTCATCTACTATGATGGGAGAAAGTATAGCCATAGAAGAGGCACTGCTCTATGCTGCAGACAATCAACTGGAAGATGTCATCTTTGAATCCGACAGTCAGATATTTATCAATTACCTAGTGGATGCACATGCATCGTCGGAACGGAGCTGTGACACCATTTTGAAGAATATCCTTTTTATAAAGAATTTGGGAAGGAACCACTGGTTCAAGTATATTCAGAGAGAAGCCAATTTAACTGCTGATTGGATGGTTTAAAAACTTTATTTCGGGGTTATACCCATTCCACTGTATAAATAGACCACCGCCTCAGCTATTTCGTATTTTGGAGGAGGATGTCACTAGGTTAATTTTTGATCCTGGTTAATGTAATCTTTTGTGGTCTGATAGCTGTCGGTTAGTATTTAGTTTCATTTAGATTGATATTTGTGCTTGGATCTTTTATCTGTTTCCATAATAGCATTTCCTATTTGGGCCAAAAAAATAATAATAATACGGCTTTGAAAAGTGCAACTATTCTTTTAACTGTGTCTGACGTCATGCACAAATGTGATATGTAAGTTGTAAATAAGTCAGTAGGTAGTTAAATCATTTTATTATTCTGTTATAATTAAAAGGAATATAACAGTGAGAGCTTATTTGGATGTGATGTTGAAAATAGATTTTACAAATTTTGAGATAAAATCTAGATTTTGGAGAATAAGAATTTTTCCACTGGAAAATTTTTTGAGTTGTTTTACGGATTCCGAGGCAAAAAGTGGATAGGAAAGAGGAAGAAAGAAAAAGTATGAAAGAGAAAACCTAGGTTTCAAACTGAGGTTTTGTAACCAAAATAGCTTTTGGGAAAAAAATTTTGTCTGGACAAAACCTCGGTTTTGAGGTAAAATTTAGATTTTGAAACCAAACCTAGATTTTAGATTGGGTTGCCAAACAAGCCCTTAATTAGGGTTAGAAATTATAAGATATTATGCCATTCATATTATTAGATATTAGGATGTAAATTTTTCTATTTTATTCAATTTTTATTTATTCTGTTATCTTTTAGTATACAAATGAGCAATAAAACATATGAAATATCTGTAATTATTATTTTGGATGCACACTTCCCAAGAAAATTAAGAAGTAATGGGAAGGTACGGAGCAAGGAGGGAAGGCCTTATAAAAAAAATAGTAAGGGAAAAGGGTTAAAAAAATGAGAAAAAAGAAAAAGAGTGTATAGGTAAAATTACAAAATTTAAAAATATTAAGTAAGACCATTAGATCTTATTAGAGATTTGATAAAATTGTAAATTTAAATTAGAATTTTTGTATTTCAATTGAATTTATTTAGAATTATTTAGTAGAAAAATAATTAATTCATCGATCGATGCTCTATATTTTAAAGCAAAAATTGCTTTTACTCTGTTCCTAATTTAATGCAACGCATTAGTGGCAGTGATGAGTAAACATAGAGAAAGGGGGGTAATATGGGTCTGCGTTAAATCGTCGCGAGTCACCGATTCAGAAGGTATGGTGTTCGTTCGTTCATCAAATTATATATATATATATATATATTGCCAAAGCTTGTTTTTATCGTTTGGGCCTCGGGGCCACGACGAGTCCAGAGTACAGGACCACCATGAATCAGAATTCCACGTTTGTATCGGGCGATATCGCTCGTGAATGGCGTTGATCAGCCTATGCGTTTTCACCATCCTCATCCTCAGGACAGGACCGTTTTTAGTTTTACCGCTCAGTTTTCAGGTTTCATCCTAGTTTCTTCTTCTACCACTTCCTTGAGACTGTGAATCTGTGACTGGCGATTGAGGCTATACGACGTCGTTCCCTTCTTCCCCCCTCTCGAAAGGCCACCAAAACCCTTGCTTTTCCTCTACACTTGTCGTTTTACTCCCTCGGCTTCCTCCCTCTCTTTCATGACTCACATCATCAGGCCTTAGATTAGAAGTAAATCGGATCTGGGTATCTTCCCCGAATTCACTTGCACGCTGTGTTAGTTTTGTGTCTCTCATGACCAGCGAATTTTAATGATTCAGCCTTTTGATTTGAATCGATCCCTGGTTATCGAGTTGAAATAAGCAAAGCTGGAGCAATTGAAGACAATCGGGAGGGAGCTCGCCATGGGCTCCCAGGGTGGGTTTGGCCAGTCCAAGGAGTTCCTTGATCTGGTCAAGTCCATTGGTGAAGCTCGATCCAAAGCCGAGGAAGACCGAATCGTCCTCAGTGAGATCGAAACCCTCAAGCGTCGCATAATTGAACCTGACATTCCCAAGCGCAAGATGAAGGAATACATCATTCGCCTTGTTTATGTGGAGATGTTGGGCCACGATGCTTCTTTTGGTTACATCCACGCCGTTAAGATGACCCACGACGACAATATCCTCCTTAAACGAACTGGGTATTTGGCTGTGACCCTTTTTCTGAATGAAGACCACGATTTGATCATCCTCATTGTCAATACCATTCAGAAGGACCTCAAGTCTGACAATTATTTAGTTGTCTGTGCTGCCCTTAATGCCGTCTGTAGGCTGATTAATGAAGAGACTATTCCAGCTATACTGCCTCAAGTGATTGAGCTTTTGGGCCATTCCAAGGAGGCCGTTCGGAAGAAGGCTATCATGGCTCTTCATCGCTTCTATCAGAAGTCACCTTCTTCAGTGTCACACTTGATCTCCAATTTCCGCAAGAGATTGTGTGATAATGATCCTGGTGTAATGGGTGCCACGTTATGCCCTTTATTTGACCTCATCATGAATGATGTCAATTCTTACAAAGATCTCGTTATCAGCTTTGTGAGCATTCTCAAACAAGTAGCAGAACGCAGATTGCCAAAGAGCTATGACTATCATCAGATGCCCGCTCCATTCATTCAGGTTCATCATTGTCTAAGTTTGTCTCTGATTCATATTTGATTCTAATCTGATACCATTTCCGTCTAGTTAAGTTTAAATTTGGATATTTGCTTTTCGGGGTTTACCAAAACCACCCTTAGTGGGCTTGTGTTTGTTCAACTTTTCTTGCTAGGTATATTATTTTTCTGCAATTTCTTAGTACGGATGCAATCCAAGTTTTTTTAACATAAATTGTTTTTTTAATATGCAGATTAAATTGCTGAAAATCTTGGCATTGTTAGGGAGTGGTGACAAGCAAGCAAGTGAAAACATGTATACTGTTATCAGTGATATAATCAGGAAGGGCGATTCCTCAAGCAATATAGGGAATGCTATTCTATATGAATGCATATGCTGTGCCGCTTCTATATATCCCAATCCTAAGCTGATAGAAGCTTCTGCAGATGTCGTTGCAAAATTTTTAAAGGTCTTCCCTTATTCAATTTTATTTCAAGTTTATACTTTATACTAGGTTGCATGTGAATGTCACGCATTACATATGTTATTATAATGTGACCAGAGTGACACTCATAATCTCAAGTACATGGGGATTGATGCCCTTGGTCGGCTAATAAAGTTGAGCCCGCAAATTGCAGAACAACACCAACTGGCCGTGATTGACTGCTTAGAGGTAAGTATATTTCATTGAAATGGGGTGGGGAAAGAAATCCTAATTTTCCTGGATGTTGGACTGTCTGGAGGATGGTGGATATATCAAACATTACTTTTTAGTGAAACAGATTGTAGAAACAAATATGATTTGACATGTTGTGATCTTTTGAGATTTTAATGTCTATAATCATCGACACAAGGTCTTTACGTGACAAAAATTGGCATAACCCTTGATGCATCTAGATATAGAGCCAATCAGATCTTGTTTTCTTGAGTCTACGACTTCCTGCAATTTTTTTGACTTGAGGATGAATTGTTAAGGTAGAATTCCAAATATGGGAATTCCTAGCCAACGTATTTTCAGTTTAGTAATTAACAGATAAAAAGTGGTTAATCAAGCAATAACTGGTTAATGCATGTAGAACTAGTCAATCATTCTTTTGATTTAATGTTAGATATTTGCTTGCTCTTATTGAAAAATGATTGCCATTAGCTCTTCTCTAGTAATAATCCCAATAATTGAATTCCGTAGCCCTAGCTGTTTAAAATGACACTACTCAACTTTGAAAGAATATTCCTCAGAATAAATTAGGCTTAGTATTTTGTTGTCATAAACTCTGGGATTTGTGCCTTTTGTATGTGCTCCAGCAACTGTTATTGTTTACACCCTTTAACATCACAGTTCTCTGTTAATTGGCTAGTTTCATCTGTAAAACTATGCTCCTTGCAATTCTTGTTAAATTCTGATGTCTGATGCAGGATCCTGATGATTCACTGAAGCGGAAAACATTTGAATTGCTATACAAGATGACCAAGTCCTCTAATGTGGAAGTAATTGTTGACCGTATGATTGAGTACATGATTAGTATTAGTGATGATCATTATAAAACCTATATAGCAGCTCGGTGTGTGGAACTTGCTGAGCAATTTGCACCCAGTAATCATTGGTTTATACAGGTGATTGGAATTCTTACTCTACATTCTTTACTTTGCCTATCATATTTTGCACTTGACTTACATTTCTAACTAAACATGTTTGGTGCTTTAATTGTGCAGACGATGAATAAAGTTTTTGAGCATGCTGGAGATCTTGTGAATGTCAAGGTAGCACATAATTTGATGCGGTTGATTGCAGAAGGATTTGGAGAGGATGATGATGCTGCAGATAGTCAGTTGAGATCATCAGCTGTATGTATTTTGATAATTTCAATGTTTACATAGTATACTCTTGTAAAATATGCATGTGCATGTAGAGGTTCATGTACATATTATTAAATTGAAACTGTTTACTGAGGTGTAGGTGGAGTCATATTTGCGTATTATTGGAGAGCCAAAGCTGCCATCTGTGTTTCTTCAAGTACTTTCTACCCCATTCATTTCACTTTCCCAAGAACTTCAACATGTTGCTAGCATAATGTTTAATACTAATTACAGGTCATTTGTTGGGTTCTTGGGGAATATGGCACAGCAGATGGAAAGCATAGTGCATCCTATATCTCTGGGAAGTTATGTGACGTGGCAGAGGCATATTCTGATGATGTAACTGTTAAGGTATCAATTTAAACTTGAATATTTGCTTGTAACATAAAAGGTTAAAAAAGTTCTCATTTAGGTAAAGTTTGTTTGTCGATGGAACATGCTATTGATCCACAATAAAGGCTATTGATGTCCAAATTTAGAGCATAATTTAACTGCATTCCAGTTCCATTGACGAATTACATCAGGAGAGAAGCTTGTCTTTTCTCCTTTCTCTACTCTATGCTTTTTCTTGATCTCTCTAGTCCAACAAACTATAACTTTCAAGAGTCTGGTTTGCTGCTTGGATATATTATTCTTTATTTCTTCTAATTCCCTGCCTGTATTATGCATTATGGTCTATATTTATAGCTTGTCTATGGTGATCAGAAGTGATTAAACAATTGCTTTTTAGCATAATTATACATGAAAATTTCGTGCTGGGACTAGCATTGGGGATGTGCTTTTCACTTTGCTTTATCTAGCTGGTTGAGGGTGCAATTTCTTTATTGCAATGAATATTTCTGTTGGCCGACATCCAGTACTCTATTGTGCAAGTTTGTGCCATTCATCTGTTGGCAAGTAAACCAGTGATTCAGTATTCAAGCCAAAAAATAGTCATTCAATATTTATGTGCTTGATTCTTTGTTGAGGTGTAAAGAATGTGTTTGCATTGGTGGTAGATGTTTTCCAGTTGGACATCTATAAACTGTTGCTTGCAGTCGTGCCCATGTAATGGATTTCGAGGCACCTTTCCTGTGAACTAACTTGTTGCTTCTTGTGAAGGCATATGCAACTTCAGCACTAATGAAACTTTATGCCTTTGAAGTAGCAGCTGGAAGGAAAGTGGATTTGCTACCTGAGGTATATACTGAAAGACTTTTTGTTAAGGCTATGTAACTTTTTCATTTTATGGGCTTTCTGTGATTGAAGTGGATAATTGCTTGTAGTATACTCTAACCTTTGATTATCCCATCTCTCTGTTTTTTTTTTTGATGAACTGATTATCCCATCTCTGTCATCACACAAAATAGTTAACCATTACATTTTAGAAATGCTTCCGAGTCTCAAGGCATTGCCATTTGCATTGAGAGGACTATTCACATATCTACACGGATGGATGGAGTATCATTTTTCTTCTTCTTTACTGAGAACTCAAGTATGTTAACACCGAGAAAAATTAAGGCTAGATGTTAAAAGTTGTTGGTTCTATACATTTCCTAGGGGAGCTTCTTTCTTATGTTATGTATGTTTATGAGTTCCACAAATGTTACTGTCTAAGAGACTCTACTTTTTGCACTGATTATAGCAATTTTTTTTTATTAGTTTAAACAATCCTTTTGCATGTGTCTAGGCTGCTGAAAATTAATTGACGACCATTCACTTAACTAACTTCTTGTTGACTTTCAGTGTCAAACGTTGATAGAAGAAATGTTGGCTTCCCACTCTACAGATTTACAGCAGAGAGCCTATGAATTGCAAGCTCTTATTGGGTTGAATAGGCAAGCTGTTGAAGCTATAATGCCACAAGACGCAAGTTGTGAAGATATTGAGGTTATTGTTAATTCTTGGACCTTCTCATATGTGTTCAAAATTACAATGTTTTATCTATGTTTATTCATACATAATGCTTTTTCTTGTTTGGGGAAAGCCTTAATACTATAAAGAAAAATTAGGAAACTATCTTTCCAGAGTGTCAGTAACTGCAAGTTGTTCTTCTCATGTCAATTTTAAGTTTCCTACTATGATTAGTTGTCTTATTTTATATAATGCAGCTTGAAAAAGATGGGGCTCAAACATCCTAAGAACAAGGTTTCAAACCTCATTACACTTGGAATTATATGGTGATTTAGTAATCTAAATATAAAATTTTAACGTATGGCTTAAATGTTTGAAGTGCCTCATTTTCCTTACCTCTTTATTTATCCCCCCTTTCCATTCTAAAGTCTAAACTTTGAGTCTTAAAATCTGTAAAAGATGATTCTGAATATACACCTATTGCATGACCACTGCACTATCAAAGTTTCTTGTTGGCAGGTTAAGAATCAGGTTATCCACTGATTGATATTCATTCTTTTTCAATAATCACTGTAAAATTGTGGAGGTAAAAATTCAAGCCTTAATGTCTACAATCTTAAGCCCTTTCGAGGCATGAGCAATTGCTTAGGCTTGTTTATCTTTTCTAAAAGCATCAACCCAACAGGATTATTTTCATTATATGCATCACGAAATGAAGGCATTTGTTCAACTCCGATGTCTTCTTAATCCTATTGCTAATTGAAATCTTAACAAAAAACTGCTTAATTGGAATTCAGTTCATTAGGTTCTTGGCCAAAAGGTTTTATTTACTCTTGGTCATGGCATCTCCATCAGAAGTACGACTGTCAAGCGAAAGGGTGATTGTATGCCAGATATTGTCACTTGTGATTGACTAAATGGAAAATTTAAATGCTCGCCCAGGATCTAACTCAAAGTGGGGGGTAAATGTTAACCTAGGACTATTTGATTTGGTGGCCAAAAATAAAATTGCTTGGTTGAAAAAAACTTCTGGTGAAAAGATGCTTGAAGGATGAATAATTGGTCAATAGTTGCCTTGCTTAGTCTACCCTTCCTCAAATATTATATCTACTTTTTTCTGAAAAGAAAGGAAAAGATTTTAGCTTCTGTTCTGCCCAGATCTATATTTGTTCTAATTGATAATTCACTTGATTAATTTTATTTTCTTGTGCTTCAAAAATATAAAAATCCTTCACTTAGTTGCTTGTTGACGACTTCTCTGCATGTCAGTTTCTGTTTACATCAAAAGGCTGTTCATCTCTTTTTACTAAGTTGAATTTTGGACTTTGGAACAATGTATATTATTATGTGTTAAATTCTCTTTTCATTTCTGTGATCCTTTTTTACTAACGTTCTTATATTTAGGTTGATAAGAACCTTTCATTCCTCAATGATTACGTCCAACAGTCCATAGAAAGGGGTGCTCAGCCTTACATTCCTGAGGATGTGCGTACTGGAATGGGGGAAATGAGCAACTTCAGAGGCCAAGAGAAGCATGAACCTTCACATCATGGACTGAGATTTGAGGCATATGAACTTCCAAAGGCTTTGCCACCTTCAAAAGCTGCTCCTGTTTCAATTTCACCCTCAACAGACCTAGTTCCAGTACCCGAGGCATTGTATTCTAGGGAGTCCCACCAGATCTCATCAGTGGCATTAGCATCAGAAGCAGGATCATCAGGACTTAAGCTTCGGCTTGATGGTGTTCAAAGGAAGTGGGGCAGGCCAACATATTCATCTCCAAGTCCATCTAATACTTCAGAATCTTCCCAAAAACCAGTGAATGGGATGACACAGGTGAATGGTGCAAGTGCAGTTAATTCAAAAGTACGGGATAGTTATGATTCAAGGAAGACACCAGTTGAAATTTCTCCAGAAAAGCAGAAACTTGCTGGTTTATTGTTTGGCGGTTCGAGTAAGCCTGAGAGAAAATCATCAGCTGGCCATAAGGCTCCAAAGGTAAATGCCAGTGCAGCAGACAGATCTCAGGAATCAAAGATTGCAGTTGCATCCAATGAAGCTTCTGTAGAGAAAACAGATCATCAACCTCCTCCAGATTTGCTCGACTTGGGGGAACCAATTGTCACAACTGCTGCTCCTTATGTGGTGGACCCATTCAAGCAGCTGGAAGGACTACTTGACTCAGGCCCTGGCTCGACGATAGATCATGGTGCAGGTGCTACTGCAGAAGTTCCTGATGTTATGGCCCTTTATGGAGAGACAACCACTGGTGAGCGTAGCACAGGTGGTGTCTATTCTACTCCTGTGAGTGGAGAGGGAAACCTTTTATCTGACTTTTCAAATGCAGCTGCTGGAGGTGCTCCTGGAGATACGACTTCGACTTCATCTCAATCTGTGAAGGGTCCAAACCCCAAAGATTCGTTGGAGAAGGATGCACTAGTGAGGCAGTTGGGTGTGAACCCGTCAAGTCAAAATCCAAACCTGTTCAAAGACTTGCTTGGCTAATCTTGTTGTAAAGACAAATTATATTTTGTGATGATTGAGGATAGATTGCCTTGTGACATGCAGCCATTGGAGTTTCGTGAAGCGATTGGAATGCAAAAATTATTAGTGTAAATTACAGTCAGTGAATCAGGTATGGATAATATCAGGCGCCCAGAACAGGGTGATTCTTGTCCATGGATAATAGCATCAGGTAGTCTTGTCACCCTGCAGAATGACTTCTGTGGCAACGAAATTAAATGAGGTTCTCCTCATTGCTGCCAGGTTCAGTCCACTTTGAACTTAAATGTTATTTTTGTGCCCGCTCATTGCATTTTAGTTTCTTGGGAAATGTCCACATCATCTGTTATTACACTATTGCTGTATCTTTTCCTTCCCATTTTTGTGCATTTGCTTTGTTGATATAGTACTTATTTGAACATTGAGATACTTGATAATGCGGCAAATATTAGTTTGTTGTACGGCTTTTGTATTCATGACGATCTTATGGATTATTTCAGATACGAAGGGTATGGAGGGAGAGGGGTTCTATTTTCTGTCTATTCATAAAAAATAAGATATGATATAGTTATTATAAAAAAATTATATGATATAGTTATTATGACTTGATATCATTCTTTCCCAATAATTGCAAACACACCCCCCCAAAAAAGGGTATGGAGGTAACTTTTCACATCTAACATTCCGACATGAAGGATCGTTGTGCTCATAATTGGCTGTATCCTGATAAACTGATGCTTGTGAGGTATATTTGCAATAATGTTTCAGCTTCTGGTACATCATTTTCATGCTTCCATATGCCTTCAATATTGTTGCAAAAGCCTCAAAAAGATTCTAGCCGTCAAAAGTCAGTGCTTAAGAATTCCTCACTATGGGATTTATTTATTTCCAGGCCTTCAATACCTTTTGGTTAGGACTTGAGAGTTCAGTGAAAACCAAGGCATTTGCCACTGCAAAAAAAAAAAAAACCCTCATGCTGGATTGACATTTGGTTTACATGAATTATTCTGCCAGAGTTTATGATGCGATGTTCTTTTACGGTGAATCGATCACATACGAAAGGAAATCTGACCAAATCAATTTTGATAATGAAAACTTCCATCTAATATCTGTCTACAATTAGTTTGATCTATTGACATCATATTCCCAATCAATAATGGAGTTCCTATTTTCTTTATTTGAATAATTCAGCGACATGATGTAAAATGAATGTCATTTTACTTCTAGAAATTGTGGACATTGTGGTTTTAAACGTAACTTGTGATGGCCCTGTACTGCGTGAAAGTTTAAAAATTACGCAGCATTATTTACAAACTGAGATTTGACTATTAATAATATTCATAATAAATATATACATAATAAATTGAAGAGTTGAATTGATGTCTATTGAAAGAGTAAATGACAAATTCATTTGAGGTAATTTAAACTTGTACAAAGATCATTGGATGCATTAGTGAAAGTATAGATCAAACAGTACAAGGTCTTTTAAAAAGATGCAGAAGAAGATTGAATAAAACACTTAATGAAACATGTGAATAGAGTACAACAGTGTCAGTGTCATGTGATTCATATAGCTGACAGCGGAACAATAATTCTTATTACTGTTTTTAACTATTTATAATTCAAAAATTTTGGGATTTGTTATAAATTTTATATTATGGATAGATGAGCTAGCACGGACTTAGAAAGTCTACAAAGAGAGAAAAGTAAAATAGTAGAAACATGTGGTTGACTAAAGAATCAAAGAGACAAACGAGATTTTTTTTCTCATGGCATGTTGTGAGCTTTGTTGTGTGTGCACACGTCTCTTTTATTTCTGCCCATTCCCTTTTCCCTTCTCGTGCGTCTGACTTTGACTTTTCACCAAACTTCAGATTTCACTGTTGCGGTTGCACCACGCCATTTCTCTCTGTTCCTTCAACAATATATAAACATCACAATAAGCACAAGTGTGAAACAATGAAATATCAATTGATGCCATAACAATACCCCCAAACACTTCCACTTTGATTCAATTAGTAGCCGTTGTATCAATTTAACTGGAAGACTTAGGTTTGAGCTCTGAGAATGCAGCAATGCTAAGTCTTTTTTTTTTTGGTTTCCCGCCCGGTCTCCGGAGCTTCGCCCCGACTAATCCAGACTCGACCCGCGTCGCGCACCTGGAAATGGTAGGTGAGTCTCCCAACGGTGGCTATTGCATACATAAGGACTCGAACTCGAGATTTTGCTTAAACTGGAACAAGCCACTTACCACTTGATCCAACCAACCGCCGGTAGTAATGCTAATACTTAGCGGTAAAGTTTTGTTGTCCTTATGGTTTCACGTGGCTCGATCCGAAATGTAGATCCCATCATATATTATCCGAGTTAAAGTGGAGTAAATCTATTATTCTTATGCTCCATGCAAAAATTGATGAAAAGACAATAGTTTTTAATATGATTGATTATCATATGAAAAACCCTTTTATACAAATATTTCACATTAAATATTATAAGGTTAAATTTGAGTATTGTTAGATCTAATTAAATAATTTATTCAAGTTTTTAAAAGTATAAATTTTTGACCTTATTTAAAAGAAATCGAGACATATAACCTAATTATGAATGGCTACGTAAAGAAAAGTTTATAGTATGTTATAATTATTTCTCTCCATTTTTTAATATAAAAGCTAAATAATTAATATAAATATATTGAAAAAATTATTTAAGTTAGTTATTTATATTAAATGAGTACTGATTTCCCTAAAATATCATTTCTAATTATGTGTATGGTAACTACTCATCAATGAAAACCTCTTTCTATGAGCAATCAATATGGTACTTTAGAAGGCATCACAAGTTTGGGAGGCAATTATTAATGTATTGGGATTTTATATCTTATAATCAAAGTAAACACACCATCTAATTGTATATTTAGGATTAAAGGTAGTACCATATAACTTTAATTAGGACTTGAGATAGTAATAGTTTTTTGTATCTATAGGATTACCTCTGATATTAAATATAAGAGTTAGACAGATGAATTGTTTTAGTTATAATTATAAGACTTGATTCATTTTATTTCTTAAATTTTTTCTCCAAAAATATGTTTATTTTAAACTTATTTGCAACTAATCTTCCATAATTAATATCTGAACTGAAATTTATAACTCATTTGCAACTGCTCTTCCGGGATTTGCAACTAAAATATGTCAACTATATAAGGATATTTTTGTCCATTTACGTTTTCCTCGAAAACTCCAGTCCTTTCTCTATCGTTTAAAAAGTTACAATCCTTTTAAAATGTGTCATTTTCCCTATTAAAATCCATCATCATCATCTTGGGTTTTTTTTTTTTAACTTTGACTCAACACGAGATTGAATTTAATAATCAAACAGCAACGAATCCTCCAAAAAAAATTTAAAATTGAAGAGACACTCAATAAAATATTTAGTAAGATCTTTTGATTAACAATTTATTAAAAACCCAATCATCAATAGCTACAATACAATAACATATAGTTAACCTCATCTAATGGACACGGGCTCGTTATTATTTGAGATTGAATTTAATCATCAAGCGGCTGGGACTCCTTTCTAAAAAGAATGGAGAAAAATCAAATTAAATAGACAACATTTAATAAAGTCGTTGTTGAGTAAGATCTACCTATTAACAATTTATCCAAGAGTTTAATTAGTTGTTGATAACTACAATACAATAACATCATGTGATCTATATCGCAGATTATATCTTATAGAATATGAGTTGTTATTATTTGAGATTGAATTTAATTAATCAGCATCACCTAATGCCATCTCTCTCAGTGTGTATCTATCCTAATCATATGAGCATTACGGGACCTCTAATTTGACATTAATGTTACTCTCACCAATGTTTCGTACTTGTCCACGTGGGATCCTTTTCAATCAACTACCCCCTTCTTGTTCTTTGACGTTCAAATCTTTTGAATATTCAACAGCTGAAAATCTCCACGACTATTATATGTGTGTGTGTGTGTGTGTGTGTGTGTTCACTGGTTCGTTTGATTCTTTTTTTCATCAATAATGGAATGTTTGACTACATATATCATACATTCCCATCATTCTTAATAATCACTAGAGACCCTTGACTTTATTAGATGCCCCCAAAATCAAAACAAACACTTGAAGATCCCGCCGATTCAAATAAACTTTTATTATTAATCCGTGCACATTAAAGTCAAACCGGAACATATACAGCTTATCTAATAATATATTCATGAAAATATATAGATAAAATCATTCTGATAATTAATAGCTGTCATGGACGACCTAGAGATATATATATATATATATCTGTGTGTGTGTGTGTCAACATCTTTCAATGAATTCGTAAAAAAAGCCACATCGAATTAAACACATGCGAGACACTTGTGCTTGTGCCATGAACTTAGAAATTAATGGCCTCAAGAGTGGGACTGATTCTAATTCTTCGATCTCATCAAGTCTTGTAGTAAGGAGACGTGTCCCTCCAAGGACAGTGACGTGCGACTGATATACTACCAAGTTCATCATGAAGCTGCATGCATGTAAGGTGGCCACGTGCTGTCTCTCTCTGTTTGATGAAAGAACAAGAAGACGTTTTCATGTGATGAGCTTTCCCCTGGTAATACAAATGGCTAAAGTTAAAGATGATTATTAATTATTCCAATTGAAAATAATTAAAAGTCCACAAGAGAGGGCTGCTCTTTCGGATCATTAATATCTCAACAGTCACCAAAA
>JANTPZ010142339.1:0-12484 GCA_025593235.1 Vachellia pachyceras
TGTTGGAATTGAGATTAGTGTTCAATTGTAGACTATGGCTAAATTAATGACAAAGACATTTGCATGTTTGTGAATCACATTGGAAGGAATTATGTTTACATAAATTAAAATAAAATTACTTTCATATCTTTACTTTAATTTATGTTAAATCACTATTTCAATGTATTTTTGAATACGCGTAATGTAATCTTGTAATGTAAAGGAGGGTGGACATGACGATAAAGTGAAGAGCCGTTTTTTTTTGTCGGAGTTAGTGGATTAGCCGGTCTGTGATGTTTGATCTATAAATTTAAATTAGCACTCACCGGATCAAGTCGTTTTTTTTAACTTTACTTTCAAGGAAAGGTAGGGAATGCTCTGTCGTAGTGACCCTGGAGAATATAAAATATGAGCTTTGTGATTGATGGAGGAGTGGGATTTTGAACCATGATGAGTATTTTTATTAATTCGTACGCATTTATATATATATATATATATATAGGAAGAGTGAGAGTTATCTTGGAGTGGAATGCGACAGGGCAATCCATGCATCAAAGAAGTCTCTAGATAAAGAGGAAGAGGAATGAATGAGAGACCAACTAGGATGCACGTTATCCTAATCTAATTCTAGTATTTCCTCAACCACTCACCATACTTTTCTTTAACCACAATTAATTTCTGTTGTGTCATGTACGTGCCAGTCTTCTCACTGTTCATAATGCAAACTGCATTTATTTACCATTGGATGTTTAGAAACGCGATAGAGAAGTGTTTTTTCGTAAGTTTAAGTAAATATATAAAGAAGATTATCTCATTTTACGAAAAAATACTATTGAACGAGATTCAAAAAATTTAGAAGTGTTACCAAATAGAACCAATTTTAACCCAAAGTACGTTTAAAATATAAGTGTCTAACAATATTTAATTTTTGTTTTCTCATTCTGTCATTTCATGAAATTAAATGTGAAATTTACAATCAGATTTCAATAAGAATAATTAATAAATAAAAGGTCCCAAAGATTAGCAAAATTACCATCAGATCTCAGCAGTAACTGGTACTGTTGTTATTAAAGGTTGGTTAGGTTGTTAATGATAACCGGATCAGCTACTGCGGGGACTTGATGGTAATTTTATCGATCTTTAAAATTCTTTGTTTATTAATTCTTCTATTTAAGATCTGATAGTAAATTTTTCAAATTAAATTTTACAAATAATCAATCAACTACCGTTATGGGCTTGTTTGGGTAGGCCGTTTGCCTCCCCAAAAGCCATTCATGCGTTTATCGAGATAAAATTCCTTTCATATATTTACCTCAGCTGTGTTCGTTCTTCCAATTAATTATTCAAACAAGCCCAACTCTAAGAAAAGGGGGCGTAGGAGGAGTTACTGCCGCAGGAGGAAATCACGGGAGGCGTTTGATGATCTGAAAAGCAAGGGAGACGGAAACTGCTGCGAAAGCGTGACGCCATGAATACGCATGGGGCGCGGAGAGTAGAGGGAGGAACCGTGGACCCCAAAAAATGGGCTGGCCTGTAATGATTAATGACAGCGTGGCAGTTGAATACAAGGCCGAATACTGACCAGGGGTAATGCCTGGTTGACCATGGTTGAGTTAAAACGGGGTTTGCGGGGCCCTACTTTTCTATTTTTCAATGGCGGGGATTTGAAGCAAGAGAACGTGGGAATGAGACAAACTCTTCAATTGCGGCGCCAGATCTTGCCTTGGATTTTACGGCTTGACTCACGCTCCAAGTGGGAGTGTTCTGGGCACGGGTGGTGATGGCCTCGGCTGTGCCGGCATCAACATGGAATGTGACTCACACACACTTGTCTTGGATTTCGTTTCGTCACTAAAGATAAAGAGGCCCCTGCCCTTTCCCATGTGGCCTAACCCCCGGATGCGTGCTGGTTAAGCTAGTTGACCCATTTGGGCTACAATTTTTCCGAATATACTCGAAGTGCATCTTTTAAAGAAATTAATTGATAATCCATAAATAATCAAAAGGAGGAGAATTGAAATTCGATTACTTATTCCGATGATTTTTTTGAGTCAATTAATAAATATCTATGTTTATTAAAATTTATACAACATATATTAAAAAATAAAAAAGATTATGGGTTGGTGGGCTATGATTGGGACCCAGCCCGTCAAAGTGAGGGGTAAAGTAAGGGGGAAGACCCGTTTCGCGGTGTTCAATTCCAATCGGCATAAAATGGCAGTGCACTTTTTACCCAAGGAAAAAAAGGTGGTATGGTACCCCTCTAGACACAGGAGTTCATTTAAAGGTGAATTTATATATGAAACGAGTTGTGACTTTAAAATTGGAGTGCACCCTGAGTGTAATTCACGGGAGGCGTGGGCCGGGGGAAACAGGTGAGCCCCACTGGGTTGAGCGTGCTTCTTGGAATGATGCGGGGGGCCCACCATGAGCGGAACGCGTTTTTCTGCGGTATTTGGATGTTTTTGTTCATGTATTGGGAAGAGCGAAAAACTGGAGATGAGGGTGAGTCTGTTCTGCTGTAACCGTCCCCGCCCTCGCTCAGTGAATTGAACGGGAGTTAACTGTACACCCCCCATTCCAATAATTTTTCAACGGTCTTATTAGGGCTTGGCCACGTGAAATGACCCTGCCACCGACAAGCAGCCTTCACGTGACATCTCTAGTGGTCGTCCCACGGATTCTCGCATGCCGTACTACATGTGCATAGGCGTGGAATGCAGTTGGCCCCGATCGAAATGGGAATTCTCTTATTCATGATTTACACATTAATTAACGTTTTTTTTTTGTTTAAAACACGGTGCATCACTGTGTATTTATTTACGCAGGAGGTGAGAGTGAATTACCGTAACAGTGATTGGGGGGAGAAATATTAACCAAGACGCCGGCCGGTTCCATTTTTCTGCTGTACTACTGGCGAGATATTTGATCAGATGGACATACATGTAATATGTGACACGCAGGCGACTTGAAAGAAGAGGGTGAATTTAATAGGAAGAAGCGGGATGCATTAATTAAGAATTAGACGTGCAGGCGGGAAGGCGGGCGGGCATAGGGATATTTAGCATGATGCATGATGGGGGGACACCGACCTTTGACCGGACTTGGGAGTGAACAGGGTTTCAGGAGTTGGACGTGAAAAGGGCGATGGTTGGGAAGGGAATGATTTTGGTTGATGAGGAGGGAGCGTCAGTCATTGGAATTGGCATGGGTGGATGTGGATGAAGAAGCAAATGTGGGATGTGATGGAATGTGGGAGGCAGAGTTGAGGGGAGGGGAGGGGAGATCAAGGGAGAAAATTGGGGGTAGGGTGGCGTGGATCACAAGGCTTTTTGGCTGGCGTCAGGGAGAGGACCACTCTTGGAGTGTCCCTCCAAGCACGCCACCCCTCAACTCTCTCCTCTTCTTACCGCTTTCACCCACTCAACCCCCTCATTCTCCCCACCCACCAATTCTCCACTCTTCCTCCCTTCTCTCCCTGCAAGCACCATCACTAACCTGTTGCTCAGTCGCTTCGTCTATTCATTCTTGAACAGAAGAGGGGTGATAGAAGTATTTTATCCAAATTAATGTAAATATGTAAAAAAAATTATCTCGTTTTATATAAAAATACTGTTTAACATGCCGTTTGGCTTTTTCAAACACTCTCACAAGCAATGGAACTATGCCACCAACGCCTAAGTGCTTGTTTGGGGACTCCGTTGGGAAAATGTATTTTGCAGATTTTGAGGCATTTTGGGAATTTCGAGATGGTTTTACGGATTTTAAAATGGTTTTTATGGATTTCAAGATGATTTTTACAGATTTCGAGATGGTTTTATCTTGGCTTACGTGCACTGTTTGGGAAAATGGCTTCTAAGTCGGATACTGGTCAACTATAATCTCATATGATTGGACGGCAAATAGTCGTGCCCACATTAAACTATCAACAAAAGCACTCTGATTGCCTGTCCAAGCCCGACTTTTTTGTTTTTTTCTTTTGGGGGGAAAAATGTCTGAGAGCAGCTTGTTTCCACTGTTTGTTTGTTGGGATTTCTTTGTAGTTAGGAACCCATCCAAGCACTACGCATATTAGAAGGGCTCGTCATTGACGCCAAACATTCCTGTTAGACTTGCAGATTGGATGGTATGGAGTATGGACTCATGCAATGCAAGTGTTTGGAGAAGGGAACACAGATCTTTTGTTGCTGCCTCCGGCGTGGTTGTTGACAATTCGTAATTTTCTCCATAATGACTTGTCTACTCCTGAAATTCACATACCCCTGCCAATAATTACACTTGAGAGATTCACGGATCGCAACACTCCATTATTGTCATTAGGCCGGATCAATTTCAGCAAATGGACCCCGCCAAGACGCTGGGCTGGAAAAATTAAAGCCCATTATGCAAAGGGATCAAACTGGAAGGGTAATTGGTTTGGATGAATTTTGATATCAAGTGGGCCTTCAGGCACTGCGTAAAGCTTAGCGTACTAACAGTATAAACGAGTCTGGGTCGCCTGAGGCTCTTGGAATTTAAAGTAGGTAGGAAGCCCGTCCATAAAAAAAAAAAAAAAGAGGAGTAAGCCCATAATTCACTGTCATTACCCATAAGGCATAACATGCATTATTTTGTGCTTGTTTGGCAACGCTTAACTTATGCGTAAAAGTACATTCAACAGTGTTTTTCTGTAAAATGAGATAATCTCCATCACATATTTGTCTCGGCTTGCGTAAAAGTACTTCTCTACCTCGTTATCAAACACTTTATCAATCAATTTAGTAAAGTATTGACCCGCAACCTACAAATTCGTAAATACAAATGTTACTACCGATGTAAGGATCTTATTTTTAGATTATCATTAAAATCATTTTTTTACTAAAACATATGTACATAAAACTGGCATGTTTGTTATGAAATTAAAAAATTATAAAATTTTGAGATAAAACTCATTTCAAATATTTTCACTAAAAAGACCCATCTCAAATTACAAAAAAAAATGATGTAAAAATAATCCTAACATCTAATTCAAATACCAGTGCTTGATTAAGGAAGGGCAGAGAAATAAATTATAATCATGAATAGATGGTCAACATTCAATGCATAAAATAGGTCCTCGAAGGATGAAAAAATGGGGAAGATAGATGGCGGGGAGCGCGGGGAATGATGAGATCGGGAGGTTGGGGGAGCAGAGAGCAGCTGGCGCTGTGAAGGTAATCTATGGGCTTTGATTGGGATGCCAACCACACACGGCGCCCATGTGAGCACCGACACAGCCAGCTGCAATGCACCGCAACACCCCCCACACCGTTTCTCTTCTTCAATCCACTCCCCCGGTGACGTGGCTCCTCCTCAACACCCCACCCTACGATCCCATCCGTGGGCTGCACCACACCCGATTCCCACTCCTCTTACGCGCTTCCATTTCGGTGCTCCCACCGTCCTCCCACAGACACTCTTCTACTCTGCCTTTTAATATTGAGCCCTCTCATTTCCTCACTCCTCCCTTCTCCCTCTACGCGATCTCTCAAGCCTCAACGCTAAGATGGCCTCCAGAGTAGCTTTCCTCTTCCTCTTGTGTGTTCTTCCCTCCATGGTCGCCGCCATCCGCCTTCACAAGAACCCTTTCTGCGTCCAGGGTCGTGTCTTCTGTGACTCTTGCCGCGCTGGTTTCGAGACATCTGCCACCACCTACATTCCCGGTTCTCTCTCTTTTCTATTATCTCCTCTCACCTTTTCCTTTCCTTTCCCTTCCTTTCACTTCTCTTGTTCAATGTCAATTTTTTTTTTAATAAAACAAGCTGTTCTATCTTCTACATGACGCCATGCCTTAGATCTGTACCGTTTGCTAATTGTTCTTACTCCATGTTTCCAACCTGCTGATGTGTATTGGAAATTTATCCAGTTAGTAGTTTTCCGCAGTCTTGTTGGCTCCTCTATCATTATTCATTTTTCCAAAAAAGTATTATTTAAGCTTTTGATGGTTGCCGCCTGTAAAATCTTGTTTGATCTATTTCTGACCCGATTCTTTTTATTCTTTGTGAGTTCATTCCTTTTACTAATCAATATATGTAATTCGTGACGATAAACTACTGTGGTTTGTGTTTAAGTGGCTATAATGGACTTAATGTCTAAAATGCCTTCCTTCAATTTCATTTGTCTAGCCTTCCAATGTGTACCGATTCTTCAGACCATGCAATTATCGGTTATTCCGGTTAAGCTGAAAGAACTTCACTCCTTTAGTTTTCTGATCTTCATAAACCGATCAAAGAACTATTGGAATCGTACAAGACATTTGCATTTTATCCCCTCTGTCTCATAGAATCTATGGTTATATTCACCGATGCGCATTTTAACACTTGGTCTATGATTCATCATAGGTGCTGAGGTTCTTGTGGAATGCAAGGACAGGAATACAGCGGAAGTTGTGTTCTCCATGAAGGGCGTGACCGACTCCACTGGAACTTACAAAATCTTTGTGGACGAGGATCATGAAGACCATATTTGCAATGCCAAGCTTGTTAGGAGTCCTCAGAGTAACTGTCAGGAAGCCGCTCCTGGACGCGATGAAGCCCGTGTTATTCTTACGCGCAACAATGGGATCGTATCTGACGACAGATTTGCCAATTCTTTGGGCTACATGAAGACTGACGCCGATTCTGGTTGTGCTGAGATTCTCAGGCAATACCAGATGTTTGATGAAGAAAATTAATCCAGTCGATCTGCAATGTCTTTCAAATTTATTTATGTTGTGTTATTGAGTTTCCTAATTTTCTACCCGATTGACTGATTCAATCTTGTGGAATGTTGTCTTGACATTCTGAATCTATGCTTGCAAATTAATGGGCCGTAGTAAATGACATTACAGAAAGTATTACGTGTGTAGATTGCGTGATGTTGTGGTGATGAACTGTCCTTTGATGTATGGATTTAGCTATGATATGATATGATTGTATTGATTTGTTAACCTGAAAGGGGCCAGTTTTCAATCGTTTGCTTCATTCTCTCGAGATCGACGCCACTACCTGCAAATACTAGGACTTTCATCAAGTATGGGAAATGGCTACTGCTATTATTGCTGTCTCACTGACCAGACAATTCATGGCTATATCTGCCCCGGTTTGATCACTGGCAACGGCATTTTAACAGTATAATTCCTGCCTTCGGTAGATTCTGGCAAAAATAAAATCCCTCTGAGAATCATTGGCTGCTGCTACTTGTCATTTACATTGGAAATCTTCATGCCCGAAAGCCGCAAACCCATCTGGGTGTCTACTCCACAATTAATTTCTCCCCTTAAAATATAAAAAAACTATAAGCTCCCATTTTATTCCTGTATCCCATCGACAGTCCGCTTATTTTAAAACATCAATTTTTTGGGAACAAAATGACCATATATACAACGGCCAAACAAAAAACTAGTTCATATGGCTAATAAGCATATCACCTGTAACTTAGTTCAAAATCTCCCTAATTCAATCTTGATTGGGCGTGTCACGAGGAGTGGTAAAGTTTGTGGTCTATGGATCAGAAGCATCAGCATCCAAGCCTGACTTGACTGAATCAAAAGAAAAATAAGGAATCATGAAGATCGAAAGCCTTTAATTGAAAAGATATATTACTTCAAGATACACCTCTTCTTCACAGCAACTCTTCCTTTAATGCCTCTTCATTTAGAGAAATGCACATAGAAATTCAGAAAATAGGAGACATAGGAAAAATAAGGAATCATGAAGATCAAAACCCTTTTATCTTTTGCTAAATTCTATCATCTTCCTTCAGTTCTGTCGTTATGTATCTTTATAGGAAAGATTTGTTTAATTATAGAGAGTACCGCTTCTAAATTCTCTAGGGATTTAGAGAATAATTCTTAAAGACGATATCTTCGGACATAACTACAACATGTACAGTGTGATTTATAATAATTTAATGGGTTGGCTGAAGCTATGAATATCTTTCATGTGGCGTTCATGACTGAGACGAATTAGATCGGGCTGGCCGACAAATACAAATGGGGCATGCTGCCACAAAAAAATTATGACCACAAGATGATACATGGGACGGCCGCACAGGTGACCGTGTTTAGCCTTCATGACAGCACATCATCAAACCAGTTTTGTCCATGCCTTTGTCGGTGGGCAGCCCCGTTATCATCAGATTCTCTCTCTTTTTCCTCTGTCCCCCGCCCAGGCCTCTTCAGTCTCTAGCATCCAACTTCATTTGTTTTTATTTCTAAAATGTATGGAAGTATTTGCTTTAACCAACATTATCATCTGATAATTGTCAAGAAGAAAGTACGTAGGCTTATTGTTGAGGGCGTTAGAGGATGGATACATAGCTTTTTGATTGATGAAATAAAAGGTGAGATATTAGTATGAGGTTGAAGATGAGGTGCATCAGATTCAGAAGCAAGTTCACCATCACACCAGATAAATAACATTCTCTGTCCCTTCTCCTCTCTCATGTATTGGACTCCCGCGCTGTGAAACACCAATTCAAACCAAAAAACCATCAACTACAAAAAATCAATCCAGTAGCCCTGAGTCCCTTTGTTTCTGAGTCACGCTAGTATTTAGCAGTGCTTCGAACATATATTTTCAAATGCAAGTGATTAGAAAAATAAAAATTAAAAGAAGAGTGAGTAATAAGATGATAAATAAAAGAGAGCGGGCTTCCAATGGGGTTACATCTAGCTGAAGAAACCGATCATTCGTAATTTGGTGAACATGTATCAACGTTTAGTGTTCAATAATATCTGAAACAGAATTGACATGATATGTTCAGCCAAGAAAAAAGGGTTAGCGTGCCTTTATAAACTCGTGGGAGAACAGGGATTCTTAAAGGCCGATGCTTTATGAATATGTTGTAGGAATTAATTGCCAGAGGTAAATGGTATCAAGTGCCGATCAGTTGGAAAGACGGAGAGAAAGTCGCTTCAACAAATCCGCATTTGCATTCTTCTGTGTTGCCTAAATTCATTTATAATTCATACACCTTCTGTTCTCGTTTTCTGACTCACTGATTTTTACTTTTGGCCTCAAGATTTTTCTGTCAACACACAATTTGCCAAAGGACAAGGACAAGCAAAGCTGATGTGTTGTCACTCACCATCCACTGATTCTAAATTAACATGTGGTATTGGCGTAACTTTCCCAGTGCACCCAAATCAATCTTGCTTCTCCTTTCTTTTGTGTTTTTTTCCTCCCTCGACAGTTTTGCATCGTCATATTTAATATTTTTCACAAAACTTGGTGCTCATTTAGCCACATACATGTACAAATATTTCCAACTTAGGCTTCGCCTTTCTCTCACCGTCCATTGCGTCTGTCCTCTGCTTTTCTATTCAACCATCCCCATAGCCATCGTTTTCATTTCAATCTCTTTCCTCTCTGTTCATAGCAAAAACTTGTCCTCTTTTCCTTTTTTTTTTTTTTGCTTTTTTGAGTTTTCAGCCCCTCATCGTCCTTCAAGCATAACATAAAGTGAGGGAGAACATCTCGTCAAATATGATCTTAAGTCTTCGCTGGTTTGACATGGTGAAAGGCTCTGCCTGTCATCCCATCTCAAGTAATCAAAAGCAAACGCTACAGAAATTTATTCAAGGAGACCCGAAACAGAGCATGCTTGATGATCACGATTAAATGTCATTTCTTATTTTATTTTGATCTTGTTAAATATATTTATACGTATTATTTTAAATACAAAAATTCTGTTTTTGAAACAGGATATATAAATTAGCTAAACTAAATATCAACGGAAGCTTCAAGATGAAGAGAACATAACATGAAAATATCTCGATTCCTATTTGACATAAATGGAAGAAGTAAATATTTCGCAATACTTACATTTTTGTAATTATCTATTATTTATTTTAAAAATTGGATTTTCTATTCTTAGTCTTAGATTAATTTTTGTTTATTTTTTCCAATACATCAGACATATTGTTTTGATTTAATGGTGATTCGATGCACGAGTGAGACGGAGTCAGACGGTTGTCAGCGATTTCAACGACCCAGATTGGGTCCTGGGCTCTTCTTTTATGCTCCCCAAGCTCTCCTGCTTGCCACTTCTTCGCCTGGCTCTCCAGACTCAGAGATCAGGCTCCAGTCCCTAAACTCTTTGCTTTTGCCATCATCAACAAAAACAAGGGGAAGGGAAGATGTTGTTAGGAAAGAGGCCTCGTCCTCCGATGAAGAGGACCACAAGCCTATCAGAAATCAGCTTTGATCTCAGCGCCACCACCGATCCCAACCGGCAGATTGTCGGCGGGTTCACTAATGGGCCCGATCAGAGGGCGGTGGTGGCCGCCATTACTCCGTCGCCAGAAACCCATAGAAGGCACTCCGCCGACCTCACTCACACCCCTGACTTCTTGCGCTCTTGCTCTCTCTGCAAACGTCCCTTGTTACCCTCCCACGACATCTACATGTACAGGTTGCCCTTTCTTCTCACTGTTCCTTATTTTACTTGCCTTCCCTTTTCAATTTCAGCTCACGTGTATTTTCGGAATTGCGCTGCCCATATTTTACCAATTAACACGAAGGCTACTGAAGATGGGCTCGCCGAGCGCGATAGATGCACTGTTCGGATTCGAAGAAAATGGATTTAGGGATTTATGTTGTGTTTGTGTGATGGAATTATGCAGGGGGGACAACGCTTTCTGCAGTGTAGAATGTCGTCAAAAGGCGATGAATCGGGATGAGAGGAAGGAGAAATGCTCGCTGGCATCAAAGAAAAAGATTGTAGCTCATCATTCCGCTGGATCCAAAGTCGCCTCTAATGGCGAAACCGTGGGCGCCGTGTAAAATCCCTCGCCGCCCCGTCATGCACTCACCACCTAGCTATGCCCTCTTCTGCCTTACAAATATTTTTTCATGCACCTCTTGCTCTCTCCCTTGTGTTATTTTCCTTCCTGTAATTTTTGTTCTCATGCTTTTTAGGGGATTGGGAGTTGGTTGTCTTCTTTGCCTGTTAATCTAAATATGGGCTGGTTTTTTTCTGTCTTTTTTTTTTGGGGAAATAAGCTGTGGCTCTCAGAAGATTATGTGTTACATCTTTTAGTTGGCAAAGAATGTATCAGAGAAAGGAAAATCTAAGACTCGTAATGGCTATCTTATTATATTTCTTTTGGAATTCTGGATGGATGGATGATACTGTGGCGGTCTGTTTTTTGTGAAGTTTGTTAATTTCAGTGTGTTAGTGAAAAACGAACAACCCACTTCTCTCGTTTTGGTGATTACAATCCAGAATCATGAATGGGTTTGGCTTGTGTAAGTCGTGTCTTCAAATGATGTAGGAGAAAAGGGACGGTGATTCATTCACAGCTAGAGGAGAAGAATACGAGTGGGATGAAGGGATGATGGAGGGGAGGAAGGAATCTACAGCCTAGTCAGCCTTGCATGGGAGTTGGCCCACCTGCAGAAATTGATTTAGCTTTGGATCTCAACTGAGCAATTATTCAGATGTCTTGAAAGGGAAGGTGTGGTAAAAGCAGCTGATATTTTTGGGATGAGATTCACTAGTACAGTTAATTTCAATTAATTCTTAGGAATGTGGCAAATAAACGAAATGAGGCATTTCAGCATCTGGTTCACTGGTGCAAGAAAAGATGGAGGATAGAAGTGGGGGAGGGGTTGGAGTTTTCTACTCTTTTTTCTTCAAATTTAATAATCTATAGAATTATTGTTATATTATTTTATGAATTCAATTTATAAGTTTTTGATACTGATTGAAGTTTAACTGTCTAAATTACTTATTTGTATTGGTAATATTTAATAATATAACTTTATGAAATATGAAAGTTAAAACATTTGACTCAAGGAGATTTATTAGAAAGTCACAAGGAAAAAATATATTTATGAAATGGTGTTGTCAATGATAAGTTGAGGAATACCATTAACAAATAAAGTAGCTACCATTGAAACCTTTTTATAAATAATTTCATTTTTTTTATCTTACAATAAATTTTTCTGTTTTATCATTGGATGGCAGTAAGTATGAGGTTTGTGAAGGAAAATGACTTAGTTGGTGACAGGGACGCAGCAGAGGCAGGTGTTGCTGGGTGGGACCATAATTGGGGGCCACGTGCGTGACGTCATCCAGGGATGATGATGATCGGGTAAGCATCATCAGCCAAGACAGCTGGTGATTGATGAAGGATTGGACGGTAGCGGGTAGCGGAGGCAGCGACCCACTGGATTCGCTCATTAAATAACACTCTCCATTTGTTGGATGTAAAGTGAAAACCCATCGTGCGCCATTCTTCAGCCTCAGCGTGCATCATCTCCCTCAATTCAAAAGGGAGGGGACACCCGCGGGCGTCGTGGTGCAGTGGTCAGCGCGGCTGTCACCACTCCAGGGGTCGAGTGTTCGATCCCTGGGAGCAACGCTTGGGGGTAGAGGTAACCCACCCTTGGTGCAAAGCACCCTACAGGGGTGCGCCACGTGTATTCCTCGCTCCGGATTAGTCGGTTGCCCCGGGTTACCTGGTCCAGTTGAAAGAAGGCCAGGGACTCAGGAAAAGGCG
>JANTPZ010142340.1:0-11597 GCA_025593235.1 Vachellia pachyceras
TAGATATCAACTGATTTTGATTGAAAATTGAATTAAGAATTTTGCTTGTTCTTGGTGGGATCCAGGTGTAGGAAAATACTTTGTTGATTATCCCATGTTTATCACGATCTCATTATTGCCAATTGCGTTTTCTGCCCCTCCCTTCATTCGCCTTTTATATTGTCATTGTAAATACACTGAATTTGAAAAATGAATAACATGGTTTGTGACTTGTGAGTGATATCCAAGTTCCTTACCTTCATGAATGAATTATTGAATAAGCCATATTCCCATCAAAGAGTCAACCGAGCATCTCAGCCGTAGGATTGAGTATCCGAATGGAATTAGAGTTCACTTTTAAAATGGACAAAGTTAATCTTCTGATCACATGGTTGAGTGGATTGTAACTCAATTCTTGAGATTTTGACTCAATATATTCATTCTCTATGGCTTAATCATTTGAAATGTTAGTTCTCATATTTTAGAAAATAAAATTATATTTCATGAAATTTAAGTATGAACAGTCTAAATTGTTAGAATTGGAGAAATTGAGTTGTGGGGAGTTAAAATTTAAAATTCAAATTTCAATTGAATCAAAACTATAAAAAAAATTGAGTTACATTGAGTTGAAATTTAATGATTAAAATATAAAGAAATAAGATTCAAAACTATAGAGACTAAAAGATTAATTTTCAAATTTCATATTAATAGTGATAGTAATATTGATTTATGACATTTTAGGGTATTTATTTACATGAGATTAGTGCTGTGTATATGGCTTTATACTGTTGACACAATTTTTTTCAAAAAAAAAAAATATTTTGTTACGCCAAAATAATTGTGTTACTAGGTGGAAATTTTACATAAAGTAGATTTAGAATTTAAGCCACGAACTCGTATAAGCATAGTTTGGTTGAATAAGTGAAGCATTGACTCCATAAAGTTGATTGTAACGGGAAAAAAACTTTATAAAGTTGATGCATTCCATGCCATAACAAACACACAACATCCATTAATACAAAAGGCGATGATGCTTAACACACGAAATGTGGCAAGTTAAAGATCGAGTAGCATGCAACATGGCAAGCTTTAAGCATCACCTATAAGTAAAAGACACAACGGTCGGCCAAAAAAAAAAAGAATGCAAGGAGACTTCACTGTAAAAAAAAAAGGAAATTTGCGATCAGACCCTCACAAGAAGAACTAATAAATAAAATGTTTTAAAGATTGGTAAAATTATTATCAGTTTCCAGCAGTAGATGATCTCATGCTATGTTTGGTATGGTGAAATTGGGAGGTGGAATTGAAAATGGAATTCATTTCCTATGTTTGGTATGGTGGAACTGGGGTGGAATTGGAAATGGAATTCAAAATGGGTAGAAATGAATTCCATGATGTAACCCATGTAATTGATTTTTTGACCCCTCATTTTTTTTCCTATATTTATATCCACTTCCATCTTCATTTCTATCCTCATTTCCATTTTCATCTCCATCTCCATCTCCATTTCCACCAAAATCAATTCCACCACGATATTGACGGCTGGTGAGGTTATTAATGACAACTACACCGGCTACTACTGGGACCTGATGATAATTTTGTCAATATATAGGACCTTTTGTTCATCAATTCCTCAATTTAGGACCTTATGGTAAATTTCTAAAAAAAACTGACCAATCACAATGTATTCTCTGTGCCAAAATATTTATTGCTCGCTTCCATTTACGTTTCTAAGTGACTTTTCCAATTTTACATTATTAACTGTTTATTTTAGGTTGTTCGGTTGGTTTCGGGAAAATGACACACAGGTCCCAATGAAGGAAATTAACCACAAAATGGTTCTAAAGATTCAAAAAATTATCATGAGGTCCCAGGAGTAAATGTTGAGGTTGTCACTAACAATCTGAGCAGCTTTCATTAACAATCTCAGCAGTTACTCCTGGGACCTCATGATAATTTTTTGAATCTTTGGGACTATTTTATAGTTAATTCCCTTACTTGGGATTTGTGTGTCATTTTCCCGGCTTTATAATTAACCCATGATCTACAATTTCATTTCATGCAATGCCCCATGCAAATACATTTCTATTTCTTTCTAACCTATAATATTACCCTGATTCTTGATAGAAGAGTCTATTGTTTTTTCTAAATTAAAGAAGTTAAGTACATTACTTTAAAGTAATTATATCTAGAATTACTTTAAAATTAAGTTTTTTATAATTTTATGCTTATCATTGAAGTAATTAAACAATGCATTTAAAAATATATTATATAAAATGTAAGCATTTTCAAAACAAAAAAAAAATAGTCGACAAACTAGTCCAAGTATGGGGAAAAGTCCCACTGACCTAATGAAATGGGTAGATAAATATTTTAAAAAGCTATTAGTCTAAACAAAATAAGTGACTTTCATCAAGAAGCTTTCATCAAGAAAACTAAATAAAATTATGTATTTATCATTTTTTTAAATTAATTGATTTGACTTATAAACTTATATATAATCTAATGATCATAGTGGACCTAAGTGTGTTTGAGGGGGTTCAATCGCACTCCCTCACTTTTAGAAAATTAGGTATATATTAGTACTATATGATTTATTTTGCACATACTCATTTGCTAATTTTGAACCCATTAAATTTTTGCCCAAATTCTTCCCAAAACATATTAAGAATAAATCTCACTTATCTTTTCAAAAAATAGTTTGCACCCTTAAGGCAGGGTCCTGAGTCTGCTACTGCTAATGATAGATAGAAATATTTCAATATATAATCTAAAACAGTTTATTTAACTTTCTCAATTTCTAAAAAATTCAACATGTTGGAAGTACTTCATCCGATTCTTAATATAAGAATCGACTAACTTTTTATTGGAGAAATTAATGAAAATATATACACCACCTAAAAGTATTTATATTTATCATTTTTCTCTAAATTAATTTATCTAACTTTTAAACTGATATATAAACTAATTATATACATAAGTAGATACTTTTTAAGTAATATATTTACCTTGTTTAGCCTCCCTAATAAAACTTAACTAGCATTCAGATTAAGTGTATTTAAGATAAAATCACATACTGAGCTTTTTTTTTACCTCAGCATATCGAGGTTCTAAACCATATAAATAATTGCATAGGTCTATTAGCTCAAATTTGACCGAACCAAATATTATTAAAAAAAAAGGTTAAAGTATACTTTTAATCCTTATGCGTAAGGTTTTAATTTAGTACTTTAAATTTAAAAAATACACTTTCAGTCCCTCAAACTTAACACCGTTAATTTTTCTTAACGGAAATTGATCATCCATCAAACTTAACTATGTTATTTTAAATCTTTTTTATTTTACATAATTTAAAATATTAAATTTATTATATTATTAAATTAAAATTTGAGCATGTTTGTCAATGTTTTATCGCACTGTCATCAATTAAATTTGATGAGTCAGCAATTTCCGTTAATAGAAACTAACGGTGTTAAATTTGAGGGACTGAAAGTGTACTTTTTAAACTTAAAGGACTAAAATGAATTCTGACGTAAATATAAAGGACTAAAAGTATAATTTAACCCAAAAAAAATGTAATCGACGTCTCCAAAGCCAAATACCAAACACTGAAGAGGCATGATGTTTGACCAAAACAAATATGGAAGGGGCATTAAATTGATTGATAATCACGCCCAAACGATTTATCGAAATTCTATATACTTCATTCCGGTTTGGCGTGTGCGTAGCACAGCCAACGTTGACTCTCTCCAAACACGTTTGAACAACCAAAAGTGAGTTAGAACTTGCAATAAAAGAAAACGCATTTCTTCACGCTGCTGTAGCATCTCTTATCTTTACCTTGCATCCCACCTACCGCGCTATCATTCCTTGCTTCTTTTGTTCTTTTTCCCCTTTCTCTCTCATTTTCTTTGGTTTCTTCGCTCTCTTGGAAATTCTCGTGCTTCCTGGGCGTGTGTCTCTATTAAACTTCGACAGGTATACATGCGGTTTTTTATTTCTGGGTTGTTGCCCCCCACCCAATTGTTCGTTGTTTTTTTTTTGTTCTGATAGGTTTTCATTTCTGCGATGGGAATTTCGGGTTGATTGTTTCATACAAATTTAGATGTGTGTTTTGCCTTTGTACTGTGATGTGTTCATCATTTCAACTGATCTTGATTTTTCTGGAGCTACTTTTGCTAAGAAGTTCACAGTTTGTGGGATCTGATTCTCTCTTTTGTCAATGCATACAGAAATCCTTATAGGAGTTGAAGTTATGCTTTATCGTATTTTTGGTAGTTTTTTTTTAATTGGGGAGCCTAGACTCAGAAAGCTCGTTCTAGTTTGGCCTTCGGTTGACTTTTGGGAAAATGAATAGCTAATTGAACCGCAAGGGTCGTGGTTTATTGCAGTTTGGCAAGCAGGAATGATCAATTTGCTTATTTAGTACAACCTTGATGATTAAGTGTTATGGTCATATTGTGATGGGGTTAGAGCGTTATTGAGATTCTAAACTTTCAGATATGCGTGATCAAACCCGTTTGCAATTGGCTTTTGAATACTGGTGTGAATATATTTATAAAACATTTTGAGAAAATCAATCAGATTTTAGTACTTTGGAGTTTATGGTATAAGATTTTATTTGTCTGGATTTGTCAAAGTTATGAGAATTGGTTTCAATTAGCTCTCAACTATGTGTATTTGAGAATTGGTTTGCTAACTTTGTACAAAAAAGAGTTTTATCAGTTTCTAATTGCTGGTTGGCGAGAAACAATAAGAAACAAGATGCTGCACTTTTGAATTCCTTAATTTGGTTTTACACTTCAGTCAGCATCCGTGCTTCATGAAAATTTCCTTCTTTGTCAATGTATAAATACCCTTATTGTATCGAACATTCTAAGTGTTTTATTTCCCTGCTCAGAAATCAGTTAGTTTCCAAGCTGGGTGAGAGATTATTGAGCTGGCTTTTCGTTAAAGTTAAATTTATTGATGTATGTTAATAAATCAACTGGTAACTGTGTCTTGACATTTATTGAATCCAACTAGCATAAATAACATTTGTATTTATAGTGCGCGCGCGTGCATGCATGCGTGTGTGTGTGTGTGAGTTCATATTTACCTTTTAAGCTGATCTACAGGTCTTAGAATCTTATATCCAAACCAAAGACTTGAATAGCTTTTGGAAGATAGAAATATCCCTCTTGCTGATGAGCTTGCAAAATGTTGCCTTTCATATTGACATTCATATATTATTTAGATTAAACTTGTTATCTCTACTTCAGTGAATAAGTTTCTTGATTATGCATTATTATTTGCAGATCTGCTAAATCTGCAGCAAAACAATGGATTTCTTCTCCGGAGATATAAACGATGATTCCATTCTTAGATGTCCATTCCTGAGGAACATCAATGAGCCTACTAACTTTTCATTCTCTTCATCATTGGCCTTTCCAATGCCTGTAAGTTTTCCATTTCCTCTCATCTACCTAGCATGTTTGCTAAGAATGATAACCATCTTAGTTCTCTAAGGCCTATCTGACAATTTAGGCCAAAATAATGTTTACTGGTAACTAGAGCTTCTGTTCCAGGAAACCACTTCCCATTTTCTTGATCCCTGGTTCGTTTATAACATTTTTTGAGATTATCCTTTAAACATGTTTATATATGCTTTCAGACCATTTATCTCTACCCCCGTTAGGGACAATAAGAATTGAGGGAATGATGCTGACAAATATTTCTCTTCCTCTTACACAGGTTCGGGGGACTAAAGGTCCAATTTTTGAAGATGGTCCCAATTTTGATCTGGCATTTAGGCTTTTCCATGGTAGTGATGGTGTGGTTCCCTTATCTGAAAGGTCTTTTCAGCGTTCAGAGAAAGTTCGGCTTGAGCCTCCTACATCCCAGTTCAATCCCTTAGCAGCAAAGGCAGCAACTATAAGCCTATCATCATTTGGATTTGGATGGCCTTTCAGTTTTGATTCATTTTCGGACAAGTGGAACAATCAGAAAAGAAAGTCCAAATCTTCAAAAAATGAACCATCTTCACAGGTATAATATATTTGACCTGCTGTCTTATCCTCTTTCTAAACCATCTTCTGTAGGAAAATCCTCAAATAAAGGCTTAACATAATCAACATTTTGGCATATCTTCATATACATTTTTCATTGTCCCTGACGCATGTCAAACTGATTTCTCAGGATACTTCAAAGCATGAGGCAATGAGCAATGAGTGGCTGCAATCAGGGAACTGCCCAATTGCAAAGTCATACCGAGCCGTTAGCAAAGTCCTTCCACTTGTTGCAAAGGTTCTTCAGCCCCCTGCTGGCGTGAAATATAAGTGCCCACCAGCAGTAGTTGCAGCCCGGGCAGCTCTGGCACGGACTGCATTTGCAAAGAACCTCCGGCCTCAGTCCCTACCCACAAAAGTTCTTGTGATTGGGATGTTGGGAATGGCAGCTAATGTTCCATTGGGAATTTGGAGAGAACATACCAAGAAATTTTCACTGTCATGGTTTGCTGCAGTCCATGCAGCCGTTCCATTCATAGCAATGCTAAGGAAGTCTGTTCTTATGCCTAAATCAGCCATGGCTTTTACCATTGCTGCATCAGTTTTAGGTCAGGTGATCGGATCTAGGGCAGAGCGGTACAGGCTGAAGGCTTTGGCTGCAAGAAAATTGGCTCTAACAGAAACTTCTGATATCTCTATAAGCACAGAAACAACTGATACCTCTGTGAGCACAGAAACCTCCGTCAGCTCAGCTCAGTTACAAGTAATTAAACCAATAGAGAGACACTGCAGTGATACTGCAAACTGGAATGCAGCTAGTCTTCAGCTGGCCGGACCTTCATCAACGGATGTATTTTGCTGATATGATTAGTTTGTTCTTCGTGCAATCGCTTCTGTTTGCAGTGTGTTCTGTTATTATCTTTGTAACTTGTATTGATCCATTTTCACCTTGAATGCCTGTAGGCAGATGAGGAAATAAAACATGCGTTGCCCCATTGAGGTTGTATCACTTCCTTCTATTATCAAAACTCTATTTTAAAAAGGCTTTCATTTGTACTTCAGAAATAAATTAGTGTCATAAATAATGGAATGTTTGGCTAAACATGCTCTGTCAAGCCTTTTTTCATTGCGAAGTGAATGAATGTGAAATATGTAAGAGTTTCTATGATATGCTATTTTCACTCCTAAATTTGTGTTGCCACTTGAGTTTTGAAGCAGCAAGTTAACCCTTCAAACCAAAAGTTTGAACCAAATAAGAATTTAGCAGATTTATGGCTGGAAAATAACGTTACTATATGTATTGCTCTTTCCCAACAACATAATGTTATCTATTCGCATCCAAGAGATTTGGCTTATTCAACGTTAGAACATGTTGGTTGAAATGTGTAAGAAAGAAGGTTAGTTGAACCACCCATCCCTAGTACAGCTCCACGAATTTTCAGACTTGTCCGGAAGGTTGGGTACCTTGCTGACCAAATTTTGCCAATCATATGGTCAAATGCATTGTGCATTAAAACGACGAGCCTCTTCGACGTTATGAATTGATTCCAATTTGCTTCTCTCTGTTGAGGCTGACTATTCATCCGCTGAATCATTTTTCACCTAAGCAAATAACATAATCCATCCACCCACAATCACTTTTAAAAAAGAAAAAAGAAAGCTTCCCAGTTAATTCTGAGCTATGCCAATATTAGATACTGTACTCACTATAGATGCACCCATATTTCAAGACATATCATTCAAATGCTGACAAGAAGCATAGGTGAAATAAAGAGAATCTAATCGCATTTCCTAGTATTTTTCTGGCTTCCACGAACTCCTATTTGCCATAAATCTACCAAGATGATTATTATCAATAATTGTTAATCTAATAATGTAACTAGCATTTAATTCTTTTATGATAAAAGTTATTAATAACGATGGGGTATCGCTTTCTGCTGTTGTCTTCTTTTTAACTTGGGAAACAGAACCAGCCCAAAAGTTTATGAACATATATAGAAATTACAATCAAGCATCGAGCCGTTTCAATCTTATACGCTATACAATTATTTTAAATGAAGGAATTGATATCATAGTTGGGGTCTTGTAGTGGCCCTAATGTTCTCTCTTGCATCTTTGTTAGGTGGTTAAGTTCAAACTCACCATCAAATATGTGAAATATATGAAATGCCACGTAACATAGATTTTTGTTTGATAATCATAAGTATCTGGAAACAATATATTTTAGACATTATGTTTATTATATAGATACATTATATTGAATGCAATATTGTAAAATGCACTGTAGGAAATTAAACATGGATATCTTCTCTGATGAAAATTCAAATATTAATTCACTGCATATATATTTAAAAATAAATAAATACTAACATCCCCATTCTAATAGATAAATATCCTTATTCAATTTCTCTAATAAGTAACATTAGATATCATAATTAAACCTTAATTATCCCTTATCTCAGTTGGTCAAGTGAATGATTGTTTTAATTTGGTGCTAAGCGTGGGCAATCCATTCATTATATAACATAATATGCATTCAAATTTTTAAAAAAAATATGAGATATATTTAATATTAAGTATTGGTGTTTGATTTAACTTATTTTAAATAATTAAGATATACAATGCTGCTACCTATTGATTTTTATTTGAAAGATTAAAAAACTAAATGACATACTTAAAAGTATTTATATGTGTATATAATTAATTTGTATATCAATTTATATATAAGATAAATCAGTTTAGACATAAATATTAAAAAGTAAATTGACGATGCCAACCCTAATCTATCATTATGTCATAATCACAAATTCGTTATATCGTTGCTGGTTTGCTAGGCTCCAATTTGAAACTTGCCAACATGATGTGAATAACAAAGAATCATATTTGAAGATAATTATTTAATGTTATAGATTTGATTTCTCCCTCATTCTTACTATTCTCCCCTCTACTCTCTCTCTCTCTCATCTTTCTTCATTCTCTATTCTTAAGTACCTTCCTTTTCCCTTCTCGTTCTGCATTAATTGATATCAAAGTCAAATTTCACTTCCCTTCCATTGCATATTCAATTTAAAACCCTCTCAAACCTTACCCGATGTTACTTTTCCCCTCATATCTCACTATCTACATCTCCTCTTTAGACACCACCACCTCCAGACACTTCATCTCAGACAACTCGACGACATCACAAAATTTCACGGCCAACCACTATCTCACGCGGCCCCACGCAACACCACAACTTCTGCATTCCATCGTGTGTATAGCATGTGCCGACGCTTTTCATTGTTGTTCTAACTGTTTTTGTGTGATTCGGGGCAATTTGATCATCCCGTGAGCCTCATATCATCATATGGAAATATGTTGGGGTAAAAGTCTTTGACTTTGGGCTATTAAGGTTAATCGTAAGGCATCATGATACCAAACTTTAAATTATGTGCTATTGGGTATTATAGGTAATTATCTACTATTCTTTTGGTTATTGCCCCTCCATTGATCAATGCAGTTGTGCCTTTAGCTGCATTGATTTACCCTTTACTTCTAATACCAGATGTTCATTGTCATCAAACTGCTCAATCTTGTTGTGGTTTTTTCTTTATATCTCACTCGTTGGAAATGATTTCAATACGGAAGCATCACATTAAATCTCACCTTTATTTTAACTCATCATGATAGTTTTTCAAGTGGGGGAGAAATGATGGGAATCATAAAGAAGCATATTTGAAGATTTGAATATTATTATTTAATATTGTAGATTTGATTTCATATTTAATATCATATATTTAATTTTACATTTAATATTGTAGATCTGATTTAACTTAATTAACATTTATTTTAATTAATTTTCTTAATATCAAATTTTAATGTTAAATTAAAACTTATACATAGTAGATCAACGTTTTTTTGTTGGCAACAGCACATCAACTCTTTTATTTTATATATTTGATGATTTAAATAATATTGAGATTGATGGTGTATTTTCATCTGGTTTCTCCCTGTTCTCTCGCTTTCGCTCTCCCCCCCCCCTCCCTTCTCTCTTATCTTTCTTCATTCTATATTCCTACATATCTCCCCTTTCCCCTTCCGATCCTCCTGCATCACGAGTTCACGACAGCGCTCAATGGCAGCGAGCTCTTCACTGCCACGTTATAATCAGAAGTTCGGATATCCTTGGCCAGAGTTCAACGACGGTCTCTATTACAACGACGTCGTGCAATCCTCCGATTCCGGTGCTTGCTTGCTTCTTAATTCAATGCTACAAGTTTTCAACTGAACTTAAAGAAAGAAAATTCAATTGGCATTGTTTTTGCATTTGCTTTTCCCTTTTACTTTCCCACCCCTCTCCCTGCATCGCCGGCTCAGCCAAACGAGAATTTCTTTTCCCCGCCTATTTCTTGTTTAGTATGGATATTGCCTATAGAAATATGTTTTGATTCACTTACTAACCATACTCCATTTATTTCAGGGTTGACATTATTAGAGTTCTACTCGAGCAAATACAAGAGCTCAGCTCCCTTGCAAGGGTAAGTTGCAACCACTCAGACGTCATCAAAATTTTAACTTTTTTATAAACTTCCTTTGATTTTTTTTATTTTTTTTATTTTTTTGGTTTTTTTTGGGGGGGGGGGGATCTTGGCGCGGCTTAGAAACGGGAGAAAATCAAGTTGGGCAGCCTTGCTGCCATCAAACCTTAAAAGCTACTTTTTCCCCCGCTATAAAAAAATCATAAAGTGATTGAATATGTTTTATTGAGAATCACTAGAAGGAGAATGAGTATCAGCAGGCAGCAGCTTCTATTATGTATGCTGGACTTCCTCCCTCTCAACCGGAGTTTGAAAGTGCTATCAAGCTAGCAAAAAACATGTCACTGCATTTCTTTTCACATGCAGAAATAGGTCATTGCTGATAATAATGCCTAAATCCAAGGAAAAATGGTGAACAATAAGCTGATCCTTAATACAACAGAAGAGCTAATTAATTCTTGCCAATGTAAATTAGCCAAAACGGTTGAACTGAAATAATTATTTCTACCCAACGGTTTCTTCCAGTATCGTTTTTGTTATATAATAGTGTTTCTTCCTACACACCTGTTTCGTTCTGCCTGGGTATTTGTGTGTAATTTGAATTTTTTTGTCATTTCTCAGATTTAAAGTTTCTTTTGGTTCGTGAAACTCTTGTATTTTTAATCTCCTAGACCCTCTGTAAAATTACTCTCTTATATCGCATTCTTTGTTTCCCAAAAATACCCAGTATTTTAGGATTCTGGCCGCCTTCCAACCCTTCTTTGCAATAAAATTTCGTTCTGACATTTTAGCAGTTGGTTGCAGCGTATTCAGAGTGAGCAGGTCTGATGATCAAGGAATCTGGATTAATGGGTTATATGGAATAAATTGTCTATCCAGCTGATTCTTATCCCCATTGGCGTCGTTTCTGCAGATAACAGTAGATGGAAAAGTTGTTACAGATCCCAACATAGTCCTCAGGTTAGTTGATGCAAATCAAATATTCTTTTGATTATAGATAGTTCCTTACTTCCTTACATAACATGTTTTCTAATTGTTTTTCTTTTTATTTATGTTAGAGTTGGCTCAAAGTTAGTCTATCACAGGCTTCCTTGGAAGGAACCTGATGCACCAT